>JAHLSL010000041.1:4590655-4641342 GCA_025920805.1 Petroica traversi
CTGCAGCCTTTCCCGAGCTCTTGAATGCTCTCCCATGGAAGTGCCTTTTAAAGGGACTTCAGGGGTTTTATTCTCAGACTGGCTCACCCATTATATTTGGCTGACCCAAACTTCAGTAGTCCTAAAGCACCAATTCTGCATTACCTGCTTGCTGCATCTTCCCTCTTAATGCTGGTAAGTACTTTTTCTTTTTCCTTTAGTATCTTCATTCAGTAGTCGTTCCTTACTTTTGAAAAAAATGGCCCTGTTCATCACAGTTTCTCCGGTGATGTGTTTTGAATAGTTGGCTTTTGTTTTTGTCAGATGCTCACTGAAGGCAGTTCTTTTGTGTTCAGAGAAGGTATTGAGCAGCTCTTCTGCTGTGTTGCTGTACAGTATTATGAACATTATTCTGATTCTTCCATGTGACTCCATTAAAAGATGGGGGTTATTTCTTTTAAAGTCATCTATACATCCATGTTTGTGCATTTTCATTACAAACCCTGTATAACATGTTCTTTCCCTTGTGCAGGTGGCAGTGTTAATAGCAATGTTTATTTTGTCTCTGGCAGTGGGCTTTGGGCTTCCAAAACCTTTTTGGAAAGGTTTAAGAAGGGATACAGGCTACCATGAATATTTTATGTAATTTTTTTTTTTCTGTTAAAAAAATATATCTGGATCCATACAAAAAGACTTGTGCAAGAAATATGTATTTTATTTGACATTTGCAGTGAATTGTGAGATTCTTAGTGTCTGACTAAACCATAATTAATGTTCTCAGAAAGGTTGATGTAAAATAGCCTTGTGCTTATTATTAGTCAGTGGGAAATGGCTCTCGGATGTGCTCTATTGCTATTGCTTTGCCGCTGTTATTTCAGATTTTTCAGTATGATTTGTTATCTGTAAACTGGTTAGTGCCAAAGCTTTGGTCAAACATTTAATGAAGTTGTTATATTTATTATTTCCTTCAAAGATTATACAAACACTTTTTTTTCTTGATAGCTGCAGTGTAGGAAAAAAAGTGAAGACAACCAAAGAATCATACCTGCAAACAGTGTAGATACATGTAGATATTTGTAGATATATGTAGATAATCTTATTTCATTTAAATTGAAAAGACATTGGACAGTGACATTTATAAATATTTTTCTTCTTCTTTCCTTCCTTCATTTCTTGTTTGGTTATTTGTGTATATTTGTCAGTTTGTCAGCCCTGAAGTCTAAGCCTCCCCTACAAAATGAGGTTATTTATATAAGGAGGGTTCTTAGTCTGAGCAAACAGTGGCTCTCCATAGGTGATGGCTCCTTCCCTTCTGTCCCTGGTTGCTGCAGGTGCCCGTGTTTGTGGTAATCTATCACAGTACAACAGTTTGCAAGGTTGGGGTTCCCAGGTGAAAAAGATCTGTTTGTATTGGTAAGCACCTATTCTCTTTAAGCACACATAGAATGTCCCAGGATGCCAGGATTAAACTGTACCCTTAACAAAAGTGGCTCAAGTGGTTCCTTGCCTTGTCTGTAGGAATTTCAATTTTATATTTGTTAGAAGAGCAAATCACAGAACATCAAGCTATGCTGTGAGCAGTGGCCCTCAGGGCCACCACCAGTCTGTGTTCTGTGCTAAAGATCCCCTACAGAGCTCCTGAGGCTGAATGGGAAGGAGGCCATGCAGTTGTGTCAAGGCTACACTCTGAACTATGAAAATGGTATTTCTAACCTTGCATTTAGTCCATCAGCATGCAAGGTGCTTAGACATGTTCACATGAAGCATGTTAGCAGTCCAGTTCGTGTCTTGTTTTAATCCTTAAATCAGGATTCCTCTGGGCTTTCACTCGTGTCCCTCCTTCCATAGTAATGCTTGTCTCACTGGATGGGAGTCTTACAGATATGGGAAGCAAAAAGGGTTATTTTCTATAACAAAAAATCCACTTCAAAGAAACAAAACCCCATAATGTTCCAGGTTGACTAGTAGAAGCCTTTTGAAAATCACAGAAAATCTGTAACACTTTAATGACATATTGCCTGTCAGTCAGGATATATCACGTATAGGCCATGCATTATGTGTGTATTGTAGATCCTTTTGACAAACGACTTTGTATGATTTGATGACATGTCTGGTTAAACTTCGCTCAGCCCATGCTATCACCAAGGTCCATGGCACAAACTAGGAAAGAAGGCAGCCGTATTTCCAGGCAATACTTGCACTTGTGGTCACCTCAAATCACACGAAGCCCTTCCACACAAAATGTATTTAAAAGCTGCTGTAAAACCAGGCCCAAGTGTGGAAGTTACAAGCACCCTTTGTCCCTTCCAAACAGGGCTAGAGAATAAATTGCCCATCTAGCTCTGTATTCCAGAGGTACAGGCTGAGTTCGGTGATTGCCTCTGAGGTCTGAAAACCA
Organism: Petroica traversi; assembly: GCA_025920805.1. Lineage (NCBI taxonomy): Eukaryota > Metazoa > Chordata > Aves > Passeriformes > Petroicidae > Petroica > Petroica traversi. The sequence continues at coordinate 4,593,033 of JAHLSL010000041.1, forward strand.
CTTCACTCAGCTGAGTGGATAAACCCAGGATTAGGCACACGCAGGTGGAACAAGGGCAGCCTTTGCTTAATCACTTAACCCAAACACTGGGGATAACTCCAGTTCTCAGAAATGGTTTTTTGCAGTTGATTTTATTCTTTCCTTACTAGAGAAATTGCCTAAATTCAATGTAGGATAGGAGCACGGGGATGAGACTCCTGTGATGCTGGACCCCTCACGTTCTGCCTGTGTAAAGGGATCCCTGCAGCCACTAGAAACAAGTCAGGCACCCACAGCTTCGGGCTGGGGGGTGGCAGCTGAGCTGCCTGGAGAAGGCTGGAAGAGCAAACGCAGCAGTACCTGCAAAGCAGGTTTCGGCACCATCACCCAAAGAGCTCAGAGAGCTGCTGTGAGCCTGTTGAACACTGGGCTGGAAGGTGGGAGAAGAGCGTGTGTGCACAGACGTGTGTTGGTTCTTTGTGCTTTGCCTTTTGTTGGTCGGTTTCCTGATGGTTGAAACCAAACGTGGTTTTGCTGCAGCTTTGGCCTGACCCCCGTTTGTGTGGAACTGCCAAGGTGGGCAGGGACCACCCCCAGTGTGCCCCGAGGGTCACCCCGGGGAGTCCCCGCAGGTATCGGTGCCCCGCGGCCGCGGTGGAAGAGGACGAGAGGAGGAGGATGCTGCGCGCACCCCGCCAGCCCTGCCTGAAGAGCCGGCTCCCTCCAGAGGGAAGAGCCGGGCATGGCACGCGCGGAAAACGAGGAGAGCTTCATCTTCCGGAGCTGGGAAATATGCGATGTGAGAGCAAAATAGAGATTTGGGGGTTAAGGCAAAGAATTGATCTTTGAAACAGTCTGGATTAAATAAGAAGTGGCAGTCACCTGTGAGTTGCAATTTGAGGATACTCAGCCAGCAATGGCTCAGCCGTTTCTCCAGAACACCAGAACTGGTGTTTTGAGTCCAGTCTGTGAGTGTAGAGGCCACTACTTGTGTATGGATGCAACTTTTTTCTAAACACAAGCATTTTGTTCTTAATTTAATCATGCCAATTCAATTGATTGGTAAGATAAATAATTGACACAAGAGTTTGACAAAACCAGGTGAAAGTGACTGTACCCAAAGATTTCTAATATTGCCATTAGCATGAGCTTAGTATGTGTCTGTTACAGTGAGACACCCTTTGTCGGTGGGAATCTAGGTAGTGCATCAGAGGTTTGCAAATCTCAAAGAATAGTATTTCATACTTTTTTTTTCTGCCCAGTGTGTTGCACACACAATCAACGCAAAAAGGAAGAGTTGGTTTTGAAGACATACATTAATTTTGAAAACCACAGACATGTTCTACATGTCCAAGTCTGCTCTCCAAAGGCCCACTGTTCTTCAGGAGGGCTGTGTAAAAATACTGTGTGTCTTGCATATGCCAGAAAAAATGCACTCATTCCCCCCCCATTAATAGAAATGACCTATTATAAATTTACCAAAGATACCATGGTTTTATAAATTGGCCACATATGTCTGTGTAATATATTTATTATATCACATTTCACAGCATTTCTGTTTTATGAAATTCAGCCTTGAATTTGTCACATATGTTTTGCATATATGTGCAATAGTTGGCCAAGTATATCCAAGTAAAGTATGATAAATGTGTTCTTTCCATATGGGAAATTAAATGTTTTTCCAGATTTAAAAAAAAAAAGTTTATTAAGAGCAGCCTATACAAAATAATTACAATAAATCACTCACTTCTATTTAGGTTAAAATTATAAATTTGAACTAGTAACAAAGTGATTAAGAGCAAGAGCCAGAAATGTTACATTTAGAACCTAATTCTGTAAGGAGATGGAGCAGCATAGATAGAGGAGGCCATACACATTTTCAAGGCTCGCTGCTCCATGTTGTGACATCCTGCCAGGCTGTGGAGCAGCTTCCCTCTCCTGCTCCTGGTGTGACTGGGGCTGCCAAAGGACAGCCTCCCTCCCGTCCCCTGTGTGAGAGGGGCCCTGTGAGAGTGAGCCACCAGGCACGTCCACTCCAGCCTGGATTCTTCACATCTGTGAACAGCTCTTGGTGGTACCTGGAGAAGGGAATGTTTTCCTGCAGTGTTCTCCTCCTCCCTGACGCTCTTTCAGCAACTTGTGGGTGCTTCAGTGGGCAGGGCAGGACACCTCGGGTGCTGTGCTCAGTTACCTGCCTTCACAGGAGTGACCCACAGGTGCCCAGGGACTCTGATGTCCTTGGACTTTAAATTGCAAAAAAGAAGTGAAAAATAGGATAAACAGCATGTAAAACTTAGAGAAGCACCTTAGTGTGAGGTGTTTGCACTATCGCTTTTGTCAGTGGTTTTAGCTTGGATGATGGGCAGGGGCTTAGCATTTGTGTTTGCTTTTTTTACTCCACTTGCTTTGTGCTTCCATTTTTCCTTGTTTCAGGGGGCAATGGTTCCCCTTCTTTCTGTGCTCCAGCCTGGGTGCTTCAGCTGCCCTTTGTCTGGGGTGTGAGCTCCAACCGTGGGCAGCAAGAGTCAGCACTGAGAGTGGAGGGGCTGCAGGCAAAGCTGTCATCTGGAAAGGGCAGAGAATGGGTGGGGAGAGGCGGCCCCTCTCCCAGGCTGGTTCTATTTGAGCACTGCCTTGCACATTTCTTTTATTTCAGCAAACATGAAGTGAGTCTTTCATTCTATTCCCTTTCCTGCTTGTTGTCAACTACTTCAAACCAGATGGGCTCAAGAGATAAAACTAAAAAGACTCAATGTCTTCATTTAGCAGGATGCCAAGTCTGCATGCCATCAAAATATCTCAGGCAAAAGAGTCTGAACAGACAATACTTAGAGTAAGTGTTAAGAGCAGCCTAGGTGCTTTTCCATGACACAAACAATGCCTCCAGGAATCACTGAGATTTTGTATTGGCAATTTTTAAAATTACCATCAGGACAAATGCCACAGCCACATTCTGTCATGTTTGAAGTTATACCATAGGCCCAGCACAACTGTTGCCTTCTTACCTGTGTCAGGACATGTTTATAGCAAGCAGTGCCATGGGGGCCTGGAAAATGTACTTTTGCATGCGTGAGATGCCAGAGCTGTGGAGCAGAATAATGGCTCAGCATTTGAATGTCCTCACTAGACTTCCTGATCTGGACATAATCAGGCTCAATCGATCCTGCCACTGGAAGGCAAGAGAGATCATTGCTGTCCAGAAGGTGCCTGAGGATTTCTATGTTTTTTCCTGCCCTCTTTTATGTACCCTCAGAATAAAAACTAGAAGGAAACAGCATCTAGCTGTAATCTCAAGTAAATGTAACAGGTTTTTATGTTCCTTTTTATTTTTTCAATAATTAGAACTTCAAAGGGTAATGGGAGAATTATTAGAATTAATATTTTTTTCACTGCCATGTCACTCCTGTGAGGGGATAATCAATACTCCAGGGTGGTTTTCCTGCAGTGCACGTGGCTGCTTCAGGAGCTCAGTCCTTCCCGTTGCCATCTCCTGTGGCACTGCAGCTTCTGGTTTTATGACTCTTCCTAGCAGAGAAATGAATACACTCTCCTCTGCGTGAACACAGGCTTTTTTACAGGTGTACATTGTGGTCTGCAGGATTTCCTAGTGTATCAACACCTTTAAAAAAGGATGCTGGGGAAAGTAAAGCAAATATGTCTGAGACTAAAATAAGTTGCTGTTAATGAGTGTTAGATGTCAGACCTATCCACCAGGTCCTCTTCCTACCATCCTTGTCCCCCTCCCATAGAGAATCTGAACACTTTTGCTCCGAGGTGGTGGTTTGCTCCAAGGCCCTTCATACTTTCCACAGTCTTCTGTCATCAAACTCAAGAGGGACAAGTTGCTTCTTTGTTTCGATTTACCCGCCCCCCCTTTCTCCTCCTCTTACAAACCAAACTGCAAATCAAATTCCTCAGAGTTCAGAATAAAGCAGTACACACCACTACTGATAGGACGTACAGCTATAGCTCAGACCACTAATCAGGTGAGCTAAACTTTCACAACTGAGAGATTATATTTTCATTTAATTTGATACTGTGAGATCCTTACATGAATTGCCAATTCCTCCCCACTAAGATTTTAATTCTGGATAGCTTCCTTCACATTATAAAAGAAACCTCCAGCATACCCCAGAAGAGTAGGACATAGACAAACACAGCCAAGTTTACTTGGAAAAGCTATGGTAGGGGGATCCAGACTGGAATTTCAGAATATTATGCATCAGCAGAAACCCTCTGCCTTTCTCCTTAGTCATGGCTGTCACTTTCCTGGTAGCACAATGGTCATGCTTAAACATCAAACTTTGTGTCTCAGCACTGCTGTAACATTGTCTAGTATTAATCCAGGCAGTCATGTGCCATGTTTTATGTAATGATCCACACTTTCACACCACAGCCACACAGCCAGAAAAGGAAACACATTGATTTAGCGCTCAGTAATCCTTGTTTAATCCCCAGTCCTTTGGTTTACATCACTAACATGGCTCCTGCAGTAGTCAGTGTTCTATCTTTGTTCTTGGCAGGCCGAATTAAAGGAAAGATTTATTAATTTGTAAGTTGGCTTTGTAGATGCATCTTAAATATGCTAAAAACAAAAGCAGTCCAGAAGCCAGTATTGACTTAACTATAAAAATCTGCTCTTTTAAACTCAAACCTTTGCAACAGTCCAAGTCAAGCTGCAGAGTAATTTTTTGGCTTGCTGTAGCAGTTGCATTCTAAAGGACTAAATTTGACAACGGTCTCATTACATTCCCCCAGCCTTTTTCACCCATTACTACAAATACAATTAATCTCCTCTTTCCTTGCTCATCTACACTAAGGACTGCAATGCTTTATGGCTCATGTACAGATAAGAGAAAGGAGTTGTAACTAATGGACTCATTTGCAAATAATGTTAGAGGGTCAGAGATCACCATTCATTCCACTGGTGATAAATATTCCATGTAATTGCTGCACAAATGATGGTGTTTGGGATTTATTTCTATTACCTTACGAATGCCGGTTGCTTTCTTACCTCTCACGGTGCCAAAGACGGTGATTCTTGGGAGGATGCCTTTTGCAATAATTTAGCTGTCATCGCCTTCACTCCTGAATCCTCTAGGCCAGGTACAGGCTAGCCTTGTTCCTTTCTGGCAGGTGATATTTCAGAGCTAACTCCAGCACCTTAAGGTGGCTCTTTGCTCACAACCTTCTGCTAGCAAGTCAGCAGACATCCTGAGTGACAACCATGCTCATGGCACAATTGAAAAGAGCTTTAATTTTTTTAAATTAAAAAAAAAGTGAATTTCTTAGATGGAATCAGACATCTGTATTTTACAGTTATAATCAGACAACTGTTTTACAGTCTACAGTAATACAGACTGTCCTTCCTTCTGGAAACCATTCTTTGGGGAAGTCCAGGTTAGTTCCTCAAGCAAATAAACTGTTAGAAGACTGTAATTCACAATCAATTGATGACAACTCTAAATCAAACTAATGTAGTCTGGGTGCTCATTTCAAGGAAAATCTGTTTACTGGGTGTTTAAATCAGTGGTGATATAAAGTGTTAATGAAGTAATTGTATTGTGAAAAAGTATGTTATGGATAATGCTTTGGTAATGGGAAGGATGGTTCTGTTCCTGCAAGCAGCCCTGCCACCTGTGCCCTTCCTCTTCAAGCTGATGAAACTCTCACCGTTTCACGTCTGCTGAGATGAAGTTCATGTCCTCATTTTCAATTTGTACTTGCATGACTATGTTTGTTTTTAATCTACCTAATCAGACAAACAGAAATATTCAACTCCTAGCAAAAGGCAGTAAGTTAGATGCAAGCACCCAGTAATCTTTAAATATCTTCCAAAAGACCCATTTGTAAATCTAAACATCCCTGAGGAGTCTCCCTAATTACTTTAGACACAATGTTGACAGTAAAGGGCAATTTTCAGAGAAAATATACCCAAGAATTCCTAACTTTCAGGCTCTGATCTAATAGTTCTCTTAATAAGGCATGGGATATTAATACTTTCTTTCCAGAGGGGTGCCACTGTGCCAGTGCCAGAGTATTTGCATCAGAAGTTGTTCCCTACACTAACCATTCACCCAAGATGGGCGAGCCCTGGATTTCATTCCTGCTGGATGAGCATTAAACCTCCAGCTCAGTTCTGTGGGAACTGCCCCACAGCACAGGCTGCTGTTTGCTGCCATGGAGAAGAGCAGTGCTGGTACCCTCTGGTGTGGTGTTGTACCAGACAGCCCAGGCAAAAGGAAATCTGTGCAAACTCCCTAGGACAGGTCCTTGGACCACGTGCAACAACACTTTCTCCATTTATTTATTTATTTCATTATTTCTTTATGTCAATTCTGACCTATTTAAGAAAGAGGAGAAAGAACAAAAGAAAAGGTTTCTTCCAGCAGCAGGTTTGTGGAGAACAACCTCATCTCATTCCACAAGGCTGTGGCAGGAGCTGCTTGTACAGTGGGGGCAGCTCCTCTTCTGTGTGGGAGGTGGATGATGGGTGGAGATGTGCAACTCTGTCTGGTAGATGTAATGAACACCATCACCTCCCCTTGACTCGGGATCACTCAAAATTAGGCTTTAACTTTCAACTGCAATGTGATCCTCCATGCAGCTACTGAGTAGTAAAGAAATAATCAAAGAAATGCATTATTTAAAGTGTCATCGCACTCTAAAATGTGTAAGGCCACATTTTATTTAGAAAAGCCTGGCAACAGTATCCTGATTCTGTGTTTTAATGTAAAGAACATCAGGCTGGCTTAAGGCTTTCATTCAGCAGTATTCTCTGTCTGCAATGCACAGCTGGATAACAGACCCAGACCTTAATTTGCATGTGTGTTTTTCCTAAAATAATTTCCTAAAATATTTTCCTAAAATAATGTCAAAGTCTTTGACATTGCTGCTCACTTTTGGTCACTTTCTTTGATTTCCACCTCTCTACAGAGCAGAAACAATTATTTCTGATAAGCACCAACAGCCTAGACACAGTTGTCACTGCAGATTTGTGACCGAGTCCAGCAGAACCCTGGCTCTCAGCACACTGGTGTGTGTCTAATACGCTTTAGAAGAATGCAAATGCTGCTTCGTGATCAAACAAAAAAACCCTTCATGAATGAATTTCAGCTACCATGACTGTAGAGATGACCAGTTAATGGAGCCATTTGCACAGTGTGGATAAGGATTTACCCTGCAATTCCCCTACATGTTAATGGGAGTTGTGCAGCTGAATCCCAGACTTGCCACACTGAAACTTACCCCTTACTCTCCAAGGAGAAGGGCGCTAATTGGATTGCCGAGTTTAAATCCTTCAGCTCATCAGTCTATGGAAAGGATTTAGCACTGGCTCTGTAAAAGGCTTTACATAGCTTTGCAGTGCAGTGCTGGGGAAGATTTTTTCCCTTTCTTTCTTGTGATTAATTGTGACGCTTGAGGTGACAGGAGACATAATGAAATTCATAAATGCCAAAGGCCGTCCCTAGTCACATTCCTGGCTGTTGGTTTAAGTTAGAAACTGACAGAAGTGTGAACAAATCAAGGGTGTTCTGATAGCCTTTCAGTTACGGGAAGAAAAAGTAACTGACAATGAGAAACCACTGGAGGTGGTTTAATGGGTATAAATTTTTGAGAAAGAGTGATATTTTACACTGATTCAGATTCTTGGATACGTAAATGACTTACAAACAGACATATTCTGCCCCCACCGCAGTTTGAGGGATTCCAGTCCTTTTTTACAAAAGGTATTGGCACAAGTTATGTCAGCAACCTGCCAAAGGAAAAGTGTTGCAAAACCTATAGCAGAACCCAACACAACTTGTTCTGCGTCTTTGTTTGCGACTGGCCTTGTTCTGCTTGTTATGAATTTTTAAAATCCACTTTCCTCTCTGGAAGACAAAACTTAGAGCTTAAAAAACAGCATAAGAATTAACCTAGGACTCACTTCAGCCCAGAAACAGATTCTCCCACTTCCCCACACCACCTCTGAATTTCAGTGTTAGGAATTGCTTCCCCAGTCCTGTTTTCCTCAACCGTGGCAGTGCAGGACGTGTCACGTCTGAGCATATATGGACCAGACGCTGATGCGCTGATCTCTGGAGCCGGCTGCCAGCAGCCTGTCCCGGGGGGGTGCTGTGATCTGAGAAGGACACGCAGTGCACGGTTGCTGTGTGATAGTCCAGCACTGCTAAGGGCTTCAGCTTTTTCCAGCCAAAGATCCTGATGCGATGATCCCACCCTGCTGTTGCCAAAATCTTCTTGTCTGGACGAATGGTGATATCAGATATGCCAGCGTTGACAAGTTCATGTGTTTTGTAAACCTTTGGGGAAAAGTTACTGATGAGCTCTAATTGTTCAAAACAAGAAAAAGGAATCTGTTGCTACTTTAGCAGATGTAGTGCCCACCCAACACACCAGTGTCTCACAGGGAATGTGGAGCTTTTTACCATGTGGTGAATGGTGCTTAGTGAGAATGACAGACAGAGACAGAAAATACCGTGAGCCTCCCATCTCCAGAGCAATTTTCACAAACTAAACCCAACCCTTTTATGCTTTTAGTTTATTTTGCATTTAAAGCTATATATATATTGTCACAAGTGAAGCTCTCAGTCAAGTTTTTGAGTGCAGCATTGCCCTTTCAGCTATTCTTGTGTGAGCTGAAGGCTGAATATTTTCCCTGCTTCTGCAATATTCCCAGGCTGAGATCCTTCTGAGCTGATGTTTAAGCTACCTGCTAGTCACTTGTACTACTGTGGCCCCTCACAAAACCCCCAATAAGCTTTTGTAGCATTTACCTCAGTCTTGAGAAAGGAATGCTTCCAGGAATTGGGTTACAGTGTCAGTATTTCTAGTACTCCTTCTCAAGAGACTTCTATTTACACCAAATCTAAGGAGGGGATTATGGCCAAGTTATTGATTTCAGTCTTGGAAGGAGACTACTGGGGCACAGGTTTCAGAGGGGCACAATTAAATTGGGAGGCATTTGGCTTCCTTCAGGAGGCTCTGGAGCTGCACAGGACTTAGCCCCTGGAAAGAAAAGTTTTCGCTTCACTGATACGAGTTTCTCTTGAAGCACAGAGGTTCAGAGGAACACATCTTTGCTGTTCTCACCTCAGGTAACTTGTATGAGTGAGCAATCTGCCTCTGAAACACATGCAAAATATGCACACAAGTGTGTGTGTATGTGTATTGGAACTGCTCAGCTTCTGTCAAAGGGAAAACCTTTGGCTTATAAAGCTGGCCTTGAACTGCTGATATTTGTAAGAACAATTGGAAAGGACACACTAATGCCAGTGTCTCCTTAAGTCTCAGTCTGTAGCTATCCTGTACCGAAGCTTACTATCATCCAGTGCCCATTTTAATTCACTGAGTGGTGTTTACTGTTTGTCTGAGGCAGGAAGGGATTGACAAGTACATCACACCTGAGCAGCTTTCCTCCTTGAAGGACATTCCATGATGCACAGCTAGTACAGGATTAAAAAGACATATTGATTGCAGGTAATTTTAACCTTTATACTGGATGTAGGAAACTCCAGAAGTGTTGGTCAAGGTTGGTTTCAGATGCAGATGAACACATCTTTGAACCTTACAGGCACAAAGCCATAAGCAATTTATTTTTCAACTATCTAAGAACTGCCTAGCTACCTACTCAAATAGCAAGAGCTGTGCAGTTCAGTAAAACGAAAGGTTGAATTAAATTTGACATGCTTCTTACATGCCCTGCACATTTCTTTTTTAAAGAAGACCTGAAGCATGTGACTACAACAAATTCAGAACAGAGGACAGCAAGTTTTGCTCAAGCCTAATGAGAAATAGGAGGCTGTATGGGGGCCTTTTTGTGGGGCTGCTACTGTAAAACTCGTGCTTTTTGTTAGTGTATATGTTCCAAACATATACCCCCTGGGGTAGGCCTAACACAGCATGGCCTCAGTGGAATTTTTGTTGGTGTAAATGTCCTGGCAAGGGAAGCATTTATTCCTTACATCACCAGCATGGCAAATGTAGGATGGGCCTTACTGTGTAACTGGGATTATTAGCTAATGGCTATAACCAATCCCGGGCGTGGTGCTCCCATCGTTACTGTCAATTATGTGGGCAAGATCCATACAGCACAATCAGGGCACTGGAGAAATGGCATGTCCTCAGCAAGCTACAACTTGAAAAGGAAGCCTGTAATGGTGATGCCTTTTGGCTATGGAACATGAGGGAACAGTGGGCATTTGTGCATGATCTGCAAATACAACAGTGAGAAAGAAAAGCAACACAAACGAGAAGACTTGCTCAAGGTATATGCAGCCAGGTGTAATCCTACTGCCAGGATTTGTGCCATCCTGGGACTTACTACAATAAATCACTAACTACAGCAGCCAAATACCAACGTAATTTCCTAACCAGAAAACCTGCCTGTAATTAAGAAAACAAAGAGGTAAAAACAGGTGAGCTGCTTTCAGCCAGTCATGACCAAGGACATTTGCATCTACACCCAAAGTATGTTTTAAAGCTCTCTGCTTCTTAGGAAAATAGCCAAAAGAGCAGCAGACTAAGCTTCAGTATTTTGGGGTAAAGCCTCAGCAACCAAACCAACAAAACTTATATTACAGTTTATAGGATTTTTTTTCCCTTGTCATATATTAAGAGGCTTCTGTGGTTATCAGCTTTCTCAGTTCTGCTTTGTTTATTCACCTGCAGAAGCTGTTTACCTCTTACATTCTACCACAAGCATCATCACATAATTATACTATCTCATCCAAATCAGAAGGCTCATAACCAATCCCATCATTTGCTGACAGGGATGATTTCAGCAACTTTCCTGTAGAAGACAATACACCAAACTTTCCCCATAGCAATAAATTCTGCAGTTACCTTCATCATCTATTCATTGACACACTGGAACTCTGCCACTTAAAACAGAGCTGCAGTACCATCATTGCGTCACTCCCTCTCCAACGGCAGATAGCTGTGCACCATGGTTACTTATTAAAACCTTTTAGAATAAAAATAATGTGCCACTGAGTGGCTTTCCAACGTCTACCATTACCTCAGGTACCTGGAATGTCAGGGAAAAAAATCCCCATCTGGTTTATATTATTAATGCAATAGTGGAAAAAACTTAATCTATGTCCTTGACAATCTCTAGTGCTCATATGAAAGATTCATTTTTTAGGGCATTCATGCTCCCGTGAAGCACAAGAATATTGCTTGTAGCTTATGATACTTGGCATTTAAATTTCTTCCATGGAACCTTCTCAGTGTGAGGTGCTGAAGGTGTAGCTAATCCTACATCCCCTGGGAATGGGAATACCTTGTGAAAAACAATACTTTGAGTATTTCAGGTGAACGACTGTTTTTCCCACGAGTTGTACCTGTAGCCCTGCATACAGTTGTGAAATGTGAAAAGTGAAATGTGCTGTAAAGAACAATATTTGCTCTGAATTTAGGAAAAAAGTTTTGCTATAATTAGTACGAACGAATGGCTTTATCTCCACCACCAGAGTATATGAAAATTTAAGAAGCCTGTCATAATGTCAGATTTCTGTCACCTTGACCTTAGAGAACAAGTCTCAATACCAAGTTTCTTACTGGGGCTCACCTTCCTTCCACTTCCCGGAGTTAAGGACACCTGGTGCAGATGGTGACAAGCAGGAAGAAGGCAAACATGACCAAAAAAACCAACAAACCCAAACTGTGACAACTGTGTATCAGACCTGTGGTTCAGAACAGCCTCCCTACTCATTCAGAGTGTAGGGTGCCTCCTTCATGTCGTGTTGTATTGTGTATTAAGGTTCAGCTGCCTCCTCAGTGAGTGCCATGTCCTCCAAACTTCACCTGGATTGGATGTGTTTGCCCCACCACACACTTAGTGCCCTGCCACCTCAGAAATGCAGGTGCTGTCATGATGCCTCATAGAGTCCCTGCCTTTACAGTGTCCCCCAATGATGAGTCACCACTGGATGTCCCAGCATGTGTTTTTCTTCCTGTAGCCATTCAGAAACAGCATTAACTTGCTGTACTACTTTAAAAAAAATCTCCATAAAAGCTGCAAGGAGCAGCAATTATTGTTCTCCAATGAACAGTGCTGGAGTACCAGCAGCTCACTTCTCAAGGATGGCATGGGCACACTGGGGCTGATTCAGATCCTCTCCATTATTCATGGGACAACTGCACTTTAGAAAGGTTAAAGACTCAGCAGTGGAGAGGCTATGCATGGGCCATTTTCATTTTCATGAGCCTTTTTGCACTTTATTTCCACACCTACATTTCCAGATTGTGCTCAACGCCTTGGCACTGTTGGAACACTTGCTAAAGTTGTCTCCATTAAAGAAGTATTTATGGCCATTCCCTAGCCCAGCCTGAGCTGGGGATTACACAACCTCCTTTTAACCCAGCCACTCATGGTACCACAGCTCAGACACAAACTGGGACAGCCAATTGCCTGATTTTGTGTCTCCTGCTGGGCCCTGTTGGTGCCAAAAGAAGCTGGGTGCCTAAACCTCAAGTCCTCTTGGTGCTAGCTGGGCTGTCCTACTCTTTCTGTTTGTGATGTATTTAATGGAATACTTCTGTCTTTTCCACAGTGGAAAGCTCACTATAGCCATTCAAGCAGAACCTTTGGAAAAAGCAATCCTTTGTTTCTCATTTTTATAACTCATTTATAATGTTTAGTACATTCCAAGAGCTGGATAGTACTAATGTGATAAATGAAGATACAGAGGCAATGGCTTGAGTAATGCTAGGCCTGTGTGCCTGTTGCAACTTTGGTAAAACCAGAAACATGTGAGAGAGGGGTTTTTTCTTTTTTTTTTAAATCCTCACCATCTTTTGCTAAGTCTAGTCACATAGCACAGACATTCTAACCAGTCTGTGATTAATTAGCTAGAGATCTGCAACAACTCCTCTTCATGACTAAATATTTTTTTAGTCTATCAAACTGTTAGTGCAAAGTGGGATAAATGACACTAGAGGGCCAGTGATCCTGACCTGGAGGTTCTGTTGCTCATTGAGGCTCCAGATGCTGAGCACCTTTTCTGATGAGCCCGAGATCCCCTTGGCCTTCTCCGAGTCAAAGTCAAGGCTCATCACTGGCTCCTGGTGGCAAATGAGTTGGCTCAATGCTTTTCCTGTTGACACATTCCAGAGGACAACTGATCCATCTTCATAGCCAGCCAGAAGCACAGGTTGTGAACCACAGTTGAGCTGATTAGAGAAAAAATAAAATTGTTTGAAAAGTAAATAGTCTGTTAAGAAAATTATCATTCATGTGTAGGTTTTAGTCCAAGCACCAAGAGAATAAATTAAAATGCTGACTGGTGTAGAAGTGAAAAAAGTCTGAATGTCAAATTTTGATATTCCACCCACTTGCAGAAAGCATTACTAGGTAATATGCACTTACAGGTTTTATATCTACATATCAAATTCTACATATTAGATATATTATACATACTTAACATACACACACACATATATCTACACAAACAGAGAAAATTTCTTTCTGAAAATCCAAAATATTTCCCTCTTTAACACCTGAAAAGAGGCTGTCTGAAATTTTCAGGAGCTTTACTTCATGGTCTGAAATTTGTTTGCACTTCTTAAAAAATATTCCATAGATCAGCTGAGTGACTCTCAAGCAATACAAGCCTGTAAGGGCATTGAGAAGTGCCACACTTAGGGGTTCCAGTTCCACCCTGCCAGGTGTGGGGCTGCACAGAGGGACTGCCTGCCCAGGTACTCTGCAGTGCTCGAAGGTAAACACTGAACCTCCCAGCAGGACCCTCTGGGTCAGTCACCAAGGGGTTAATGGGCGCCTGAGTCCCACTGTAACCAATTGAAAGCTATTTTGATTAATGATGTCACAGGCCAAAGGGCAGGGCACCCTGGGCAGACACCTAATTTATTTAAGCCTCTGAAATAACTCAAAGAAGGGAACATTACTGGATTACATGTCACACTTAAGGAAAATATTCATCATTGCTCCAGCCAAAAGACTAATGATCCTGTAAGCAGTAACTGGTTACGAGAGTGAAGATGAAAATCCCTAATGAAAAGCAACTAAAAAAGAGGCATCTGTTAATGCCAGTTATTTCTTTAATAGGAGAAGAAATATCAAAATAGACGTTGGGATTATTACCACCTTACGTAGGCACATCTAAGAAATGTACTCAACAGGGTATTCAGATCTTTCCAAACCCTGTCTGCTCCTACAGGACTTTTTGCCCAGTATTCAATTAAAATAAAGGTAAAGAGCATAAAGAATTAATTTTTTACCAGTATCACATTATTGAGTGAGCTCAACTTGCTGGCTGTCAGTGTCATGATACAAACTTGTAGTGGCCAAAGCCCCACTGCTCCTATTAATGGTCCAGATTGTTCTCCCACTGTGAGAGGTTATTCCGTGTTCTGGGGGAGTTAAACTAACAGGAGATGGGTGGTCTGAGTAACATAACTGCTGAGTACCAGCCTCATGAGCTTCCTTGGCCTTACACAGCCTAGAGAAGCATTTGAATGAGGAATGGAGCTCACTGAGCAGGGAGCAACATTGCTCCTTAAAAGAAGGAAACCAATGGGAAATCCTTGTAAATGTAGGAAATCCCCTATATCACCCTTCTGAACAGGTCTATCCACACCTGTGATTTTGGAGGAGCCTCCTTCCTTCTTTTAAGATCCTTTTTCTTTACAAAAGGTAGGGAGCATGCTCTGGCTAGAGAGACCAACAAAGCAGGTTTCTCACAACATCCAGAACTATGACCAATTTTTCTGTCAAAATTTTGATTCACTGAAATAATATAACATCAGAGCAATTAATACATCGATTAATACATTGAGTCAGATACATGTCAATTAATGTTAAATCATCAGGTATTTTGGATTAAGAATATCTGGGTTTTGATACCAGATATCAAAAAATTTGAAAAAATCTGTATAAAATGAACATTCCAGATTTTATTTGTATTTAATAAAGGACAAAATCTTCAAAGCAAAATAAAAAAATTTCATAGGTACTTTTAAGTTTAAAGAAAGCCCCCAGTTTAAGCATAAAGAACCCCAATTATTTGTGCTGCTTTTCTGTGAGCACAAGACTCCCTCAGAGCTGGGGGTTCACAGAAGGTATAGCTGCTGTGACAGTGAAACGTCAGCTCCTCTCCCTACTCCAAGCAGGATGGTGGCTTCCACAGGAGCTCCTCACCCTTATGCAGATGGCAGAGACAGGTGAGTGCTCGGCATTTTGGGAATGCCAAGCAAAACTTTTTCTTTTTTTGTGCTGTGGATATTGCACTTCAGATTTGAAAAACAATAATTTGCTAGTGAGATCTAAGATTGGTCTGTTTTAAAACCCAAGTACTGTTTCCTATGAAGTGTAGGTCTCCCACGCTACTTCTTCCTGACTTTCCTAACCATGAAGTGTAATATTTCAATGGTTACATGAATTAAAACAATAGAAGTTATTGAAAGATCAGTGGAGCTCTTGGTCTGAGCCTGGAATCATCAAGCAGTGCTTCACAACAGCATATTTATTTCAATTCCCAGTAACAGACACTGCAGGAGAGTAGAAAAACTAAATTATAAATCATTGCTCTTCCTAAGTAGAACGTTTTATTGTTGCATTTGGATAACTGTCAAGGAAGGAAGAAAAGGTGATCTGCTGTCAACTCAACAGGAATAATTGCAATAGTTTATATAAAATAATAACTTGGCATTTCCAGTTTCGACATGTATTATTCTTGTTGAATTATTTTGTTTGCACCATTATGCAATATGATGCCTTCCCCAAGGAGTGCAAAAAATTTAAGGGAAGACTATTCTTACTCCTACGAATGCTACTCCACCCAATTAGTAACAGCAGGAAGGTGTGAAACTGAAGGGACAATGTATTTAAGAACATGAATCTTCAAAAGAAATTGAATGAACTAATATCTTTAAAGACAGATGTAGAAAAATAAGGGGGAAAAGTGCTCAAAAGAACAAGATAAATAGCTGCAAGCTTCTTGACTGCTTAGGAGAAGCCAGTGAGGCTTAATCTACAAGCCTAACCTCAGTTGCCTTCTGCTCTATAGTAAAGATTCTCAGTCATGCTGCTGCTGGGGAGGCTTGTTGTTTCCCTGAATTGCAGAAAAATGCAATGGTACCTGGCTGCAGCCCCCAAAGTCTCGCTGGACAACCACCCCAAGCACTCTTCCTTCAGACCTTTATGGGGCTCTCCATGTCAGCTTCTGTTTCAACTTGTTAATTTACTGTGCCATAAGCAACATCAAATAGTCTCTTAGGCAACCCCCAAGTGCTGGGCTGGGAGTGCTCATCCTCTGGGTATGCCTGCATTGCCCAACATGGCCGTGTACAAAGAAATCCTGGACGGCCTCTGTTCAGGAAGGGGTGCAGCTGGCTGAGCTCATGTTCTCCTGGTTTATGGTTACAGGGTTACTCAGAGAGCCACTTCCAGTGCAACCACAGAACAGAATGCAGAGCATCACTTTGGTACACCACATGCAATTATTTCCCTTAAGGGTATCCTCTTCCCCGTGCCTTTAAACCAAGTTGCACACATTTGTAAAAGAGCAAATACAGCTGTGAGGCTCTAAGGGATTATCTATACTTGCCTGGTGCTCTCTAGGAAGTTACAGTGAGTTCTCAAAGTCAGAATTTGCATGGAATAATTTACCTCTCCCAGTTCCCAGTCCTCTGCTTTATCCCCACTGGCAACAAAATTAAAAACTATATAAAATTAAGACTCTGCACCTGCTCTGCTTCCTAGAGGAATAGCAATATTAATGCATGTAGAAAATATGGCAAGACAGAGGACTTCTTATACAGGCAAGAAAAATTTTCAACACTGAACATTTTCACAGCTATCTCTATGTTATTAAAAATGTCGAGGAGACAGAAAGACCCATTCAGTTCATCAAGCTCTGAACACTGATTGCATTTTTAGGATAAACTTTGTTTAACAAAAGCCTAATCAGCCTATTTAATTTCCTTTTATTTTTTCCCCCCTAGTTTTTAATTACAGCATGGAACTTGAACTGTAGCCTCTCTTGGCTTTTGTCTGAAGTTAGCAACTGAATTCTTCTAGATTTCAGTCTGTTCAGGATCTTTGGTGAAGACATTGAGACCTCAAACTTTGATTGGTAATGTTTTCAACTGAAACAACAAAAATGTTCCAATGAGCCTGCAGGAATTACAGATGGCCCTGTAGAGCTGTAGCAATGTATTGTTAGGGGGTTACACGGGAATCGGCTTTGCCACCAATTCTCTGGAGATTTCAAGCCAATCACTTGAACTCCTTCCTCCCTCTACTGCCACCTTTTTGTATTACTTGTGTTCCCTGTTGGCAGCCCATAAACATTATTTGTCAAATATTTTGCAAATGTGGGGTTATTTTCACTAACTATTTTTATTTACCTTTTGTCTGTAGTCAGTACCATCATAAATATTTTGTTCCTATTGTATGTCTGGAATAGAAATGTTCATAGAGTGTTTCCTCATCCTGGGGGCACTGAAGTGAATGGAACCTGCCATTAAAACCACTGTTTTGAAGCAACCCAAACATTTCTCATCATTCTTAATGCAGTGAGAAACCATATCAAACAACTGGCTTTAGTAAGTCACTCATTTTCCTCTTGATTGATGCAAAAACTGTATTTATCCTAAGGATACAAAGCTTTCCTTGAGCATTTGCAAATCTTCCATTAAAGCTTGGAAAGCTCTGAAAGTTACATTAAGGATGTTCACAAATCTTTCCCCCCTTTAATAGTATAATTACTTGATTGGTTTGATTATAAATCAAAATCCAAGTGAAGAAAGATTCATGTGCTTCATATAAAATGAATCACAGGGAAAACATTTCACAATTAGCAGGCGCTCTTGCCTTACCTGCCATAACTTCAGACACATGGGCATGCCCAGCTTGGCACCCACCTCTGGCTTCAAGGTACAGACTGATGTCTTGGATGGCAGCTCCAAAATCTGAACCTGACATCAGGAAAACAACAGGAGTTGGTCAGGCTCCAGGTCAAAATTCTGCTGTTAAAAACACAAGTCTTTTAAGGTGATAAAGGTTAGTATAAGAGCTTCCAGTAAAAACTGTCTAGAGGAAACTGAGAAATGCATGCTAAGTTGGAGCTGTAAGGGGAATCTACAGCTAGCTAAAGAAGCACATTGTTTTAGGAAAGACCAAACATAACTGCTAGAATGAACACATCCTCTTCTTCCACTCTTCTATTTAATTACAGCCTTCTTTCCAAACAGTGGATGACATTGTGCACACAACAGATAATACTGCAGACTGCTTCATCTGAACACACACCCCTGCTTTCTTTCCACCTCTGTTGCTATTTTTTTGGCTGTATTCACCTGTGGACACTTGCATTCTCTCCTATGTGCTGTTATGGTAGCACAGGCAGTGTATACATGCAAAGAGGATTTTTTATTTACTGCTGACTGCACTAACAAATCGTAGCCTCACAATTACTGGCTAAGGCTGGCTGCAGCAGTGTCTGCACACAGGTATTTTTAACACAACATTGTTTGACCCTGTCTAAAGCAGGGTAGACAATGCTGTCTTCAACACCTGTTCTCTCTACAGAGCAGCTTCTACTGTTGCTTGCATTGACATTAATGAATCACGGACTTGGTTTGAGTGGTTTTGATTTTTTTTTTTTTTTTTAACATCGGGCAAATTGTTCCTCTGCCAAGGAAGTAGCTCATTTCCAGCTCAGGATGATGGCAGGCAAGATGAGGGGAGTCTGCCTTTTTAGTCTGGTACTGGAAGATTTTGAGACTCTAGATTGACACAGCAGTGCCTCAACTCTGGGCTGTTTCTCAAGCCTGGAACTCTGGAGAAACAGAAGCTCTTGGGTATCAAAAACCTGCTGCCAGGAACGTTGCTGTTTCTCACATGCATACTTAATCACCAAGGTGATCTTTTCTTCTAATTAAATAAACAATGGTCTGCATTATGTGGTAAAATTAAATGACTCAAAACATTAGATAAATCCAGCATCACCAGCCACTCTAGGCTCTTCCAGAATGTGCAAGAGCCCAACAGCGCTGTTGGACAGTCCCAGTCGTGTGAATTTCCTCAAGCATCTGAGATGAGGTATTACACAAATATGGCTCCTCTGGGAGCCATCAATCAAGACCACGGCAGCTGCGATGGCTTTCCAATCCCATACCTTTAATTCAAAGCTTGCCAGAACATCTTCCCATTTCTAGAGGCTGTCAGCCAGCCTGCCAAAAGCCAGCTGTGCTCTAGGACTGTGAGTACAGTGCACTGCACTGCACACAACATACATTTCGAACGCTTTCAAAAGCCACTGAGCAATAGTGCAGGAAACTGTTTTCCAGATTTGAAGAATAGTGACTAGAGCCAAGAGCCATCCAGTCTGCAGACCAAACCTGGGAACAGACCAAAGTTTGATCATCTGGGAATTCTGGTTCTTTGGAGCTGCACTCTTAACAAAAGATGCTTTTCTCTCGTCAACTTTCTTGCTATCAACATAATGACCAAGTTAGCTGTGGCAGGAAACGGGCTATAAATACAAAGATGACCTGCCCTCATCTTTCCTCTTTCGTCACTGTCTCTCCAAAGGGTATTGCGTCCTAGGCAAGACCAAAACTGCAACTTTTATGTATTAAAGAAGGGTAAGTGTGCTGTGATAAATGCACTTCTGCAGGTTAAAAGAAAAAAACGAACCTTCTTTGCTTTACCTTGACTAAAACCAGATGAACTGGTACAAGGGCTATAGATGGGCTTGCAAAGTCCAAAGAAAAACACAATGAGCAAAGCTTGTGCAGAAGGCAGGCAGGCACACCCTGCTGCCTGAGCTGGAGTTCCAGAGCCTGTCTGCATTAAAGGCAACTGAGCCTTAGAAATAAATACTATTTCACATATTTTGACAACTGTAACCTAAAACTTGAAGTTCCGTGTTTATATTGGTTTTGCTTAATAGGAGAAAGATTTGCCTTTGCCTGAGGTTAATAGTGTTCCTGGGTGGCTAAAACTGGCCACAAGGAAACACACCCTTTCTCTTTTTCACATTAATAAAGCTTTTAACATGTTTCTGGCAAATTGGCAAGAAAAGTACATGTAACTCATAATTGGTGATTTAAATGCAATCATGAACAAATAAATGCCTGTTCAGATCTCATTATTTATGGACTGAACCTGCTTTAAGACAAAATTACTCTTTTTTTGGACACCAGCCAAGCATAAACACTTACTAAGTCTTAATTTTAATCATAAACTGCAAATGTACTGTGTCTCACACAGTGCTGCCTATTTGGAAGCACTATATATTATGGGAGCTTATGTGAATTTATTGAAACATGACAAAGTTCTAATGCAAAGGTTCGCACACAGAGTGGAACTCTCCTACCTCAGGAGACTGCAAACCATTCTCCTCTTGCAGGGCCCAAGCAAACAAATGAGAATAAAACAGAGATGAGTTGTAAGCGACACCGAGCTAAATGTCTTCTATTTGGCTCAGATGACTATTTAATTCTTCATTACTGGGACTTCTCCGGCTGACACAAGAATGCACTTGTCAATTTTGTTTAACTTAAGTATTATTGAGCACTGCTGTAAAATGGAGGGAGTTCTTTGTTTGATGAGAACAAGGTATGGGACTTAGAATGGTTGTATTTACTGGTGCAGTGGCTGTGTCTGCAGGCATATCTAGTTCTGTAAAAGGCTGAACATTCTGTCTGTGAGTCAACAAAGTACTTAAATATGTGCCTAACTTCTGTATAATAAAAAGTTCACATTTTCTTGCAATATAGGCACTTATTACTTCATTTATAAAATATACAACTTTCAGTTTCAAGATATACAACCTGTAGTCCAGAAAAGCATGTGAAGTTTTATGCTCATCAGCAAATTCCACTTAGATTCTTTTTTCTTCTTTCACAATTTTGGTATTTTGACGTCAAGTATTTGATATTATTTTATGCGATGTCCTCAAACAGTCCCTTGTAGAAAACAAAACTGTAATTTCTACAGAGCAGAAGTGGACATTGCCAACAAAGCTGTCAGTCAGTGAGTGCTGTGATAGTGATATTAGATGTGGACTTATCCAGCAGGAACTGAAACGGACCCTGCAATTATCTCACACAGAGCAATTCTCTGGCTGGTAATAGTAATTCAACTATTTCCAGCCCCAGTTCCAGGTAAGGAATTAGCCTGGGGTGAAGGACCACATATTGCATTACAAATCACCTGCACCTCCCCTCTTCTCGCCAAACCCAATTCAGCTTCATATGGAAGATAAGCTCCTCTATCTGAAGACAGACCTGCTGACTATTATTTCCCAGAAGAACTCTGTTCCCAGTATTCAGTAGCACCAGAAGAGTTTTCAAAACTTCTACATGCAAAGATCATCAGCAGCTGCAAGTAGTTAAATGCCAGACAAATCTTGGGCTGGTATCCTTGTTATTAAAGCATGAATTATATAATTCAGTCATCCTCGTGGCAGTAAAATTAGTGATTAAAAGCCCCAAAGGTTTTTTGTGCTGCCTGCTCTTGAGCAGAGAATTCAGCGGCACTGATGTTTCCCCTCCTGAACTATATCATTTCAGTACCAAAAGCAACATCTCAAGCACAGAGAATGAGACACTTCCTACCTCCTCCAGGCTTCTGGCTGCCATGGCCATTAGCCAGCGTCCCTGTGCCACCTTTAACAGAGAGCATCTGCAGAATCCCACATGCTCCGTGAAGACAGAATCCGTCACTGAAGTCCGTCCCTCTGCTAAATCCCACAAGCAGATCCTCTGGTCGCGCCCCTGACTGTTACAGTAAAACAAGTTATCCATGAGCTGCAGCCTGAGGAAGCCTGGCTGTCTGCAGGGCAGTAACTCGAACTGGGTCTTTAATAGGCAGTAATGGACCAAGCTTGGAACACCTTCTGTGGGGGTGTCAATTGGGTGTTTCATGAAATGTGGGGAGCCCAGTGTCCCTGAGACCACCACCCTTCTGCTGACTGTGGAACTGGCCAAGAGGTTCAACCGTCCTGGGAGGGGGGAGGGCCTGGAAGCCAGTCAGATACTCTGCAGTCACAGTTTCTACTTCCTTGTGCAGAGAGACTTGATCACGCTGAGTTGTGCTATTTATGTGTGTGAATATATTTATAAAGTCGCATGAGCATTTGAACATATACCCAATAAAAAATACTGGCATTTTATCATTGATTAGATCTAATTTAAAAGGAAACAAAAGTATCCAAAGATTTGCACATGTAACACTCATTCACCCTAGCAATGAAATGGAAATGTCATGTGCTGGCAGCTGAAAGACAAACAGCAAGACAACAAAGACCTCATCAGAGACAAATAGGAAGTGACAGCTATTCAGTGGTCAACTTGCCACAGCCACAGGCAGGACATGGAGGGCTCCTAGGAATGTGCACGAGTGGAGACACAACGGAGAGGGACTGGCAGCAATTGCTTAAGGAAACGCCGTGGCTGAAACTGCCAAGGCCAGAGAGCAGCAGCCGCATCCAAGGTACGAGTGCAGCTCCCACAGACCCTTCAGCACGGCCCCGACACAGAGGCTTTGTGCTGCTCCCAGGCAGGCAGAGCGAGGAGGCCACACAAAGGGCACAGTAGGAACTGTTGCAGATTTACGTGATCCCACTGGCTCTGGAACAAGCGCTGTGCAGAAGCTTCCAATCCAAAAACTACAGCAGTACAGCATATATGACCTCATGTTATCACCTGGGCAAGGAGTCATCAAAAATCCCTTACCCATGTCATACTTTAATTCGCAGTATCACCTGATGAAGTATGGAACCAAAACAGAGGAGATGTAAATCTACAGGCTGTTGGGACTTCTTCAACATCTGTGCTATTCAGCTGAGTGACAAACTGACACAACATTTATAGCAATGGGCATACAAACATTGTGATACTGCAAGAAATTGTTGTGATTTGGCTTTACAAGAGAGGAATATAAACTACAGGTAAATGCTCTCCAAAAATTGCACTGCTATGTGAACTGTTAAAATATATAGCAAAACCAGAGGAACGGAAAAACTCTATAATTATACAAACAATGCTCATTCAGTATGATTTTATGGGGGAAAGTGTTGATAATTGTACCTAAGCAGATAAGAAATATAAATGCTAATGAGTTCCACTGTATATTATGAGATGTCTTCTCTAGATAAACATGTCAGAACACCTCCTAATCATACAGACACTTTGGCATCCACTCCAGATCACCTGTCTAATTCCAAAGTACACAAATCTTCCTGACCTTCCCTTGCTAAACAAGAACAGAAGATATTTTGCAACAAACCAAAAGCATGAAACTCAGCGTTCTTGTTCATTTTCAGTCTTCCACTCTCCTTCTCTGATTCTTCTCTTCCTTCCTTACCTTTTCTCCATCTCCCCTCTACTTATAAATTATTTTTTTCAATCTTCCCCAGGAACCAGCTGTGAAACGTTTGTCAACTTCTAATCCAAGTGCATTTCCTTGACCCAAAGACCTCACCTGTTCTCAGTGTAGTAATAAAGACACTACAGGTCCCAAGTTGTTATGATGTCATAACATACCACATACCTCATAAAGAAATTAATGTTTTTTTCCCCCCCCACTTTTTATTCTAGAGTTTTTCTGTCTTTTTGTACTTTAGTACATTCCCATGTGTGTTGGAGAAACTTTAAGTGACAGCAGAACCAAGAGAATCCTTTGTGTGTCCCCCCACTTTATTCTCCTTCTATCACAGATGCAAGAATATGTCACAGAGACAAGAATAATTTCACTGTTTTTTGCCTGCTTGGCTAACCTGAGAAGCCTGTCTTTACCACCCATTGTATCCACGCAGTAGACAGATTTTCTCCCATGGCCATCCAATGCTGCGTCCACTCTGTGTGTTTTCAGGTTCCAGACATTGATAAGCCCGTTCTCAGACCTGGCAGTAGAAAGAGATACTTTTAGTGTGAGCATTGCATGGAGGTGATCAGAGTCTGATGCTTTTCCTTTTTTTATTTTTATTTTTTTTTGTTTCCAAAACTGAAACTGCATACCCAGGTAACACCCCCATCATGCAAAACCATGCATGCTGCTGTTTGCTCCAGAAACTCTTTGTCAAAATAATACACTTCAACTCAAAAGGAAACCACCATATGATACTCAGCACAGCCAGAAATCCTGGTGTACTTACCCAGAGAAAAGAAGGGGGATATCAGGTTCTGGGCCTCCACAGGAAAAATGCAGAGTATGGACGGCAGCACTGGTACCTCTGAGCACAAACTGTGGATCCGGAGGTGGCAGAGCCATTGTAGCAATGAACTGGGGGGTGAGAAGCAGACACTGATATCACAGAGGGTAAGGCAGCCTAAAGTGAAATGACAACTTTAAATATATTCTGAGCAGGACACTTCTCCTCTTTGCTCTCTGAATTTTCATTATGGAATGATTTTTCTATTTGCCACCCAGTTAAGGGTAAAGTATTTCCTGTTAAGATGAGCTGACGAAGCAGGTGTCCAACCTGCTCTTTGCTGCATTCCTCTCTCAGCAAGGTGCCGAGCTGGCCACGCGCACGCACCTCTTGCACACTTGTAAATCCCAAATCGGTCAGCTGCTCTCCCTGTGCTAAAGGGAAGAGCTACAAAATACAAGAAACTTGACACCCATAATTTGAGTGGGCAAGCAATTTATCATTCCACTTTAGCCCCCCCGGCTAAGTCTTTCCCCTTCCTCCTGACAAAAAGACTACTTTTGTGTTTTTTCAGAAAAGCATCACAGTGAACATATCGACTGAAAAGAATTTCAGACAAGATGGGAGTGACGATCATTTCTACACAAGAATTCCATTACTCCAGAGTGCTTAAATTTTTGGTTCTAAGTACGGTTTTGAAAAAATAAAATTATTTTAGTGACTACTGTGCTAAACATTTTATTCCAAAGGGTTTGTATTCCCTAAAGGATCAAGAGATGGATATTTTCAACTTCATGTCAAATGTGGTCCACGGCAGCACAGAGCAGGACAGGTATATGGGGGAGGAGGCTGCCCTGCCCCACATGGGAAGTGCAGAGGACAATTCCTGATGGGCTCACAGGGACAGCCTGTGTGATCCCCACAGGCGCTCACTGCTCTGGCCCCTCACCAGGTATTTCCCTTCCCATTAAAGGCTTTGCAGGCAGCTGTGCACAAGCACTGGAGAAGGATGAGGACAAATTTTCTGTGTTCTGACTTGATGCAAAAGACCCTCCAGACCTGTGCTGAGGCAAGGCAACCAGCAGCTGATTCATCTGGAAGTACAATTTGCAGTTCATTGGAAAATGCATTACAATGTCCATTACAAGAAATATTTTCACCATGAAAAGTGTTCGCTGCCTGACCTGTAGCTGCACTAGTATATCTGCTTCTTCCTCTCTGACCTCACATAGACAGGGGCAGCTTTTGCCACTGAGGGTATCACCTGTCATCACTTTTTCCATTCATGCATATATTACCCTAGATTAAGCAAAAAGTGCTCTAAATTCAGTAAGGGAAGATCAGCAGGTGTTTGTCTGCCTGCCGGTTCACAGCAGAGGAATTGCAGAGAACTAGAACGAAGAGCTACGAGTTCCATGGCAAGTTTTCATTGTCATCTCACCACAGTTCCAGCTTTCAAATTGTGTTTAATGGATGCACTTGCTAATGCACCTCATTTGCAGGTTTGTCTTGAGTGTTTATAGATCAGTTATCACCATGGTATCTATAGGTTCTAATTAAATGCAATTATCTTTTAGGGCTAGTGATGAAACAGGATTCTTCAGCGTAATGTGCAGTTCTCTCTCAGTAGCACTGTGTAATTAAGTATGAAAATAATGAGCTCAGTGGATACCCTCTGTGTTTTAGGGCCATGACTCATCTCTTTTATGAAGTTGTTGGATGATCCAGACTCATGGCAGGCTGGAGTAAATTTTCAGATGTACATGAAGTACAGGTTCACCCCCACTGTGAGATACAGCTCCCAAGTGCTCATCTGCAACACACTCCAGCTGTGTTATAAACCTGTCTGACCAAAGATTTTGTCACCAAGGGACACCTCTTGGGGCACCACAGCTGAGTGCCCGTGCCCTCAAAATGACAGTCTTTAGAACCAGATAAATATAAGAGTAGCTAAGAGCTTGTCAGAGGTGCAGGGTCCCACTTCATGGCAGAGCAAGTCTGGCTGACTGCACTGAGCAAGGAAATAGAACTGAGGCAACCCAGAGGCTATCTGGGATTACAAGGCAGGTTTTTAATAGCATTTTTCTAATTACTGACACAGAAGTTTTTGCTGACAGACAGCAAGTGTGTGAGTGGCTGTGGGAAGGGTTTTACCTGGCATGAAACAGACACTATTAATGCATGTCTTTACAAGGATGATATTTCTGAAAAATCCTCAGACCAGTTACAAAAAAAAAAAATCTACTGAAAACAGACTTCTCAGCTGCAAGCTATTGAAGGGACTTTTTGCTCCTTAGAGTCTGGTTCTTTCCTTGCTTTTCTGCTAATCATCTATGTGAATCTGAAAATTTGGCTTATTATTGAAACTAATGTTTATTGAGTCCTTACTACTTCCTATCATGATTTGGCAGATGAACGGCAGAGTGACAGTATTTAGTGTTTCATTTGCCTTCCAGCAGGTGCTGAACTATAAAATTTCATCTTTGCTGCCTTTTTAATCCATGAACTTGGACAAGTCACTTAAGACAAGATTTAATAAAAAGTTCTTTGATACCTACAGAAACTCCCATGAGGTTGCAAAGAGATGGAAATTTGGGGTACTGGTAATTTAATAACTCCAAGAAAGCATCAATCTCGTCCTGTTGACACACAAGCATGCTCAAAAAATGACATTTTGCCTACCTTCAACTCACCAGGTAGCTCAGCGTCTCTGCCTTACTGGGATAATGAAGTACATTGTGGTGTACTGATTTGAACAGATAATTTATACTGTGCTTTGCTAAACAGACAGCTACAAACATGCTAAATATGATGATTGTGAGATGGTTAAAGCCTCTGGGGAAATTTTTCAAAACCGTCTAAGTGATTTAGAAGCCTAAGACTCATTTCCAAATGAATTTTCAATCCTACATCTCTAGGACTTTAGAGTTTTCACCCCAGGTGTCTAAAAATGAGTTCTCTAATTAGCAGAACATTTATTTTCTTGTTAACTCTATCTAGCCTCAGGGAGACCAATCTGTTCTTGTTAACTGGGGATATCTGCAACAAATTTAATTAAATGAATTTGCTTAGTATTTAGTCTGGTCTGAGAGCAAAATCTGGCTCAACGGCTTGAACAAGCAAAGTGCAACCTACAGAATAAAGTTCATTTAAAGTCATTTCTGGGCTGCACTATATGTTTGTCCCTGTGTTATTATCCTCTTGCCTCCTGTGAAAGGAGTTAAAAGACACGAATACATGAATCACTTCGCTCATGGCAGTATTTGCTTGCAAGACCGCATCACCCGCAAAAGAGGCAACACCTCACCGTCAGGCTCTTTGGTTTCATTGTTATTTCTTCCATCCTTCCTTGCATGGGTATCAGCATCGTCCTTCAGAAGCTGAGCTACACTGATGTGGCACAGACAACAAGAAGGGTTTTCACAAGGTACACTGCAAACCCTTGGGCTCGTGCACAAGTTACATTTGCTACACAAGTGGGGAGTGGAAACCCAGCTACTCAAATGAGGGTTTCAATTAGTGAATGGCTGAGTGCACCCCACATGAGGTACCAAAAAGGGTTTTGTCTAAGAAAATGTACCTGCTAAATGCCAGAACAATTAAATTTCCTTCAAAATTACATTATTTTAAAGAACAATTCTCTCTTAATATCCTTCACAAATCTTACTTTGCTTAGGTTGCAATTAGAATAATCCTCAAACCATTTGAATTCCTATGCAGTGGTATTTCAGTATCATCACTTCAGCATTTGATACAAAAAAGTTAAGCTTTGATTTAATGAGAGTCATTTAAAATATGTAAATGTCAAAAGGATTACCTTAGAAAAATCTCTCAGAGAATTAAAAACATTAACAGATTCCCACAGGAAAAATTCCAGCAGAATTCAGCAATTCTCCCGTTCCCACTCCTGTCACTTGTATTTCTATCACACATTGAAGCAAAAACAAATTGCTATTAAAATATCATCCAAACACCCTCCTCCCCCTAACAAACCCACAGTTTACTTTGAGATACCAACAGCTCAAGCAAAGACAGGAAAAAATCCTCTTCTATTTTTCTTTAGGCTTATTTAGCGTAGTAAAACCTCAGTGGTAAAAGCTTTTTCAGGTACAGGAGAAATAAATCTCCCTAGGCATGTCTGGCAAACTGATTTGGGACTGAAACCAGCAGGTGTGCAGACATAATTACTACTGCAAAATATCCAACACATCCAGGTGTGCTCACAAACATATAAAATCCCTGTTATTTTTTGACAATTCCCAGTCAACCAGGTGCCACCCTCCCAAAGGAAAAATCAGAGCAAAGAATGAGTTGAGAAAGATGTGAATAAATTGTTCTTCCCCCTTTCCAGGCTTTTTCATTCTTACAAAAACCCTTTTTTAGCCTGCAGTTCTGTTCCTACCTGCACCCCTGACAAACTCTGCCCTGTGTCACAGCACGCTGTGCTCTAGAGCGTGAGTGTGTTTAGGAAGTGGGTCCCGAGCTGCAGCTGCAGAGGCAGTCAGTGCAAGTAACAGACTCCTTTAAGTTAATAGCTCAATGCAAACAATTTTGTTTGTTCCATTACATTTGCAATCTCCACCAGTAAAATCCATCAGGCAGCCCTTGGAGTATGAGCTTTCCAAAAGCCATGTTCCCATGTTTCCAGCCTCCAACCACAGCAGACAAGGAGGTTTCTCAGTGATGAAACCTCAAACTACTCTCAGACCAAGCAATTCCCCCTACCAGGGCTGCCTGGAGTGCCGTGGCCTTTCCTCATGGCTCAACAGCCTTGACAGAGCCCAAGGGTCCCAGAGCTCCTGATTCCCCTCACTGAATGGTGCTAGAGCACAGCAGCACTTGGAAATATCTTACACACCCCTGATTATCACAAAATGCTTCCTGGTTCTATGGCACTTCTCAGAAGCAGAGAACGGGAATTCAGTGCTACAAGAACCCATTTAATCAGTAACATTTTCATCCATCATTAAAAGAGATGCCAGACAAATCCACACAAGTTGAACAAGCTGAAGTTCACCTCATCTGACTGCAAAAGTGAATTTTTATATGTTATGGACTACAAATGGTCCGAAAGCAGGTATATTATTTGGTAAATAATTCTTCAGACATGTTGTGACGAATTTTTAAGCCCAGCTTTTTAAGCCCAGAAATACAAAGAGATGTTGTGAGACTGAAGAAATTGCTTTGCACCTGACGTGAAAAGTAACTCAGCTGTACAAAGAAATGCCTTTCTGGATCCTGTGGCAAGGTAAGACATACAGAACACTTAGGGAACAGTGAAAATCCCAAACTAAAAACCAGACACTCTGCTTTTTGCATTTTTACCCCAGCTGCCGGAAACACAGGATATGTCTGTTGTGTGCAAAGATAGAAATGTGCACTAGCAAAAGTAAAACCTGCAGAAGCTTGATCAAGAGATGTGGGAGTGCTACACAAACAGTTGCAAAGGTCAGAGTCCCGAACTATATGAAAATTCATTTGTCTGTCA
The DNA here is from genome assembly GCA_025920805.1 of Petroica traversi. Classification (NCBI taxonomy): domain Eukaryota; kingdom Metazoa; phylum Chordata; class Aves; order Passeriformes; family Petroicidae; genus Petroica; species Petroica traversi. The sequence goes on from JAHLSL010000041.1 coordinate 4,622,631, forward strand.
TATAACAACGCAGTTTTCAGTTTAAAACTTCCATTTCTATCTCCAATGCTAAATTGAGATAGAAACTGCATTATACTTCTAGGGTTTCTTAAAAACAAATTTAAATAATAATTTCCACTTACTAAGTCGAAATTAGAAATCAGTAGAAATTTTTAAATCAAGAAATTGATGTCAAGCAGAAATTAGAATTACTGGAAATTTTTTATTTAACCAGTAAATGTACTAATAAAACTCAATTTTCAGAGGTAAGGATAAGAAAATGCTTCCTTTTGAATTAGTTATTTTTCATATTATTATTTACTTATGACTGTCAAAGTAGAGATTAAGCACTGTGATGAATATTTGTGACTTCAAAATCTAATTATGATAATAACAATATTTAATTTTAAAAATTGCAACAGTGGACTGGGAGCATTCATTAGTTTGTGCTTGCACTAGAAAATACCATATCCATATACTGCAGACAGATTTCTATCTTGCTTGCAAAACTTACTAGTTAGCAACACATCAGTGTCAAAGAGAATGCAGTGATTTACATGACATCTTTACAGAATCCTTTATTAGCTGATACCATAAACCTGTTGCCACACAGCCAACATTACAGCTGACAAGAGTCCTTCCTTTACAGGTTGGAAACACTAAATACTGTCAGAACTTTCATTCTAAATATCACCAAATCATTTCTAATGACTAACAATGATTGCCTCCTCAGAAAAACACTTCAAAAGTCTCAGTTTGAGAAGTGCTGAGAACCTCCATTTCCCACTGACTGCTAGGGAAGTTAGGTGTTCATCCTTTCTCAGGAGATCCCCAAAATTACCTTCTCTCTTGACATTTAGACAATGAATGATGGAGGTTTCCATATTTTAATTGTAATAGTCAATGGACAGATAGCAAACAAAACTGCTTATCAGCAACTGGTGATATGCCAAGAAATCTTATGGGAGCAGGGGAGAAAATGACTAATAACCATCATGCAACACAACACATTTTTAATGATTTCCACTCAGATAATGGCTCCTCCCAGCATTGGCACCTTTTTTGTCTGTAAGTATTCCTTACCTGAACAAGGCTAAACCAGAATATATTAAGATTTTAAGTAATGAATTTTGCAAGAAAAATGGATATAAATGTCAGTGTGTAACCTTCAAGAATACTGAAACCCAGGCTTGTGTCTTGAGGTTCACTTTCAAATACTTCCATCTGCAATTCTTTAAAAAGTCACTGTACAACAATTATTTTCTATATGAAAACATAGTTTCAGCATGGGAACAAAATTAAGAATGATTATAATCATTTGAAAGACACTGAGTTAGCATATGGATCTCATTGCCACTTACACATTTTGGTCACTGGAACAAAAAGCAATTAATCAATATGTAAAAGCCATAAATTAACATAAACATTAATCATTCTAATACTCCCCCTGTGTCAGACTGATAATTTTTTTTCAGTCTTTCATTCTGACATATGCGCCTTCAGCTATCAGCTGGTTGACCTTTTTTAACACAATTAAACATTTTGGGCATTGCAAATCTTACTGAAGTAAACATTTTGGAGACAAACAAATATCATGGATACATTTATGCCAAAAATATGGGGCCTGAAAACATTAGAACCCCTGCCTCTCATGTTATTGCACTAGCTTTTAATAAGGGAGCCTAAAATATAGCGTGAAACATATGAAATTCTAGTGTTTCATAAACAGGTTCAATTTGCAGATGAGGGAAAAAACACCCATCCGTTTCACTTTCTGAAACCATTAATTGCTTGGGAAAGTGCAATGATATAACTACAGTCTGTCTTGTTTAGAGAAAGAAAGCATAAAGCCCATAGGAGTTCAGCTCTACAACACAGGGCATAAAATTACGGGGGACACAAAAGACAACAAATACTTTATCACTTTGAAAACTTGAAGAATATGATTATGCATTTATAGATACACAAAATAAGTTTAAAAAAGGATTTATATAAATGTCTTTGCCATAACATCAGATCTAGAATGAATTTAAGTTTGGACATGTGATAAATCATTGAAATCTAGCAGAAAATTGATAAGCCAAGGACCATCAAAAGACTGTTTTGAGTAGCCTTCAGTTCAACCATGCATAGCAATCTGTCAGCCACGGGGCTCTGTCTGCCCATCCTCCTTAATTAGGGGTGCAGCATCAGCCACAAATCTTTTGGTTCCAAGAGCTAATAATGTCCTCAGATAGCATGGGCTTAATTAAACGTCTTCCAGACATTTTTGCAGACATTCCGACAATAATCTTGTTTGGTAACAAACAATTAAAAAGAATTGACAGAGAAGAAATATATCAAGTTGTTACAGCAACTGAAGCTATTTAGGCCAGAATTATATGTCTGCAATTAAGGATTCTGTAACTCTGAGCAATTAAAATATCACTTTATTTGAAAACTAATTAATTCTAAACACATATTTTTCCCATGACAAACTTTTATGATTATTTAATTTATTCCATTCTAATTACACTTTAATTAATCTACTCTTGTATAATACTATACGGTTATTCTGGCATTTGACCAATGAAGACAATAAATTGATTGCAGTTCCGTTGTGCAAGAGCAGAAACTGTCATGCCAGTTTCAACACCACGTTTATTTATTTGTCTGTTCTATTACTTTTCCTTTCCTCCCACAGGGCATAGGAACATGAAACACAGCACAAATCAGATGACATTTTGTCTTCTATACTTTCTTCTTCGAAGTGTGAAATATAACAAGAGTTTTCAGAATTAAGGAAAAATATATGTAACATGATATTAGATAATAAAATATAACCAATAGTAAACAAATTTATACTTCTAAAATCCGTCACTTATTAATGACTTATCAATTGATTCCTGTTGTACAGGACTACAGCCAGAGCTGCTAGAAATGGAGCTGTTTCCATGATCATTAAGGTCTGCTCAGAATCTGGCTTAATATAGCCAACAAAAAGGGAGAAAGAAACCAAATCCCATTTTCATACCCATCTTAAAATTAAATTAATTCAGTATCTTTCTAAGTTTTAAATGCCACTGCATTTTAATTTTGCATCAAGTTACTTCGAGTCAACTAAAAAAAAAGTATATATACTATTTTATTATTCTATAAATATTATATTTGGATTAAACTATGATAAAAGAAATATATAAAAGTATTTTATTATACATGGAGTTAGTAGTGTTGTATTTTACTTTGCTTTGGCCATACCTGAGGTAAAAATTACTGCTGTTTACAGTCAGAAGTTTTCAAAATTTTTTTTTTTAATATGAATGTCTCTGAAGTTTGCAGTTATCGGTGATTTGGTGGGAAGAGATAGTGAGAAGTGACACTTTATGAAGACATAATGGAGCAATCTACTTTTCATGTACTTTTAAAACTTCAGCTTGTGTTCCTGGCTGCTTCCTTCTGCTTATGAAATACCCCTGTATTGTGTACATCTCACCATGGGAGAGATGCCGTGCAGAGGTAGGCAATTAAATTAAACTATACTGCAAGTTCAGTTCTGACAGTGCTTCCCAAAATATTTCTTTTCTTTTAATGACACGGTTTCCATTTCATAGAATTAAAAGGACAAGTACAAAATACTTTCACAAAATACATATTCATTAAAAGAAGAAAAAAGTTTCTGCAATTAGCTGAACAGGCTACGTACTTCACCAGCATACAGTAGGAGATGCATTTATAACAGAATATTGTACCTGTGTACTACCCCCATGTTTATATTCTGCCATTTGCTTCATAAAAGTTAAAAAATATACTTTAAAATTGCAAATGGCAAACAAGATAAATTGACATTGACACTGAAAGAATATTAAATAACCAAGGGCAATTCCTATTTGTGAGCAGCTTGTGTTTTGAAATCCAAATTTTAGATGTGATCTGTGCCTGTCCAAACTGACAGATGATATCAGTGAGACTGCTCAAATGAGGGAGGGTTTGCAGGCTCTGTTCATTACACCAGTATTTCATAAAGCATTTCTTTCTTGGGAGCTCTCTGCTTCTGTGTAAATGAGCCCCGTGTTATTCCAGGTCCTTCTCTGGAGATGGAGAAACTGTGGCAGGGATAGTAAGTGACTTCCCAAGGTAGCACAGTCCCTAGAAGTGAGATTAGGACTGCACTCACTGACTCCAGGCACAGACTTCCCAGGGACACTGAGATTCATGTGCCATGTGATATTTCAAGCAACAAAGCAATGTGGACAGTCTGCATCGATACATTAGATTAAAACTTTAAATCCTTATTCAGGTCAGAAAATCCTCTCAAGGTCAGAAACAAACTGCATTTCAGTAAAGACCACTGCATTTTGTACTTAACACTACTTTCTCCAAGAACCCCTCAACATGTAAAACAAAGAAAAGACTTAGTGTCACGTACACCACTTTTAAATATATGCCTCAAAATGACAGATTATTAAGTATTTGTATGCTTTGAATTACGCTCCAAAATTCAAGCTTAATTACTAATAGTATGCCATTTGTCTGCTAGGTTCCTATTCCATACCGTGTTAAGTATTTGGATAAGCTGAGTTATTGGAGAGCAAGTTAGTCCAAGAACTCTAGTAGGGATCACTGTAATTCCACTGCAAACAGGAATGACATTTACAAAGCAAATATTACCTGAATATCAAATGAAAAAAATAATATTTCTTTTAACAGTTTAGGCTAAGCTTACACTTACAACATAACTGTTCTTTCATGCCAGTTTGATCACAAAAATCTACATCTATTTTACATAAGAACGTAGAATGCATTAGTTAAATATGTTCATCTCCAAGCATACGAGCATTTGCTCATATGTTAAACAGTTAAATTGTTAAAATGTGAGGGATATTAATAAAGAACTGGTTCCACATTTTACAGGTTGACTACCCGTGATGCTTAATTCCCAATTTCTGGTACTGTTTCCTATGTCTGTCATGTTCTGACCAGTTTGTTTCTCTATGTTTTAATGAGAAACACTAATTACTATCCAGCAAACAGAGGGAAATAAACCCAGTTACAGACTGGACTCGCAGATTACACATTTAACTTCAAGCTTTACTCCTCTCACCCACCATAAATTACTCCTGACCAAAAATGTAGTGAAAAATGCAACACTGTTTCACTGCATTAATTTGAAACTTTGAACAATTCTGCCGTACCTGAACTTGAACTCCCAGCCCTTGAATTTGTGCTGAACAGCCCCCATTGTACCACACTTTTATGCTGGCAGGAACTGAAGTGTCAATCTTTCGTCAGATAATCAGATTATGTCATGTTCTGACCAAATTCATTACGAAAACTTTTACCAACCCTATTATCTCAAACCAGAAAATCTAGATCAAAGTATAACTGATTTTACAGCACAATAAAATTGTTATAAATATTTAAACACTAATTAAAAGGCCCCTTTTGTTAAAAGTAAATAAATAATTGAAAGCTACCTCTGCTTATAAGTGCTATTGAATGCAACCATATTTATCACATTTCTAAGAAAAAAAGGTTCTATATATGGTAGAGAGTGGGGAGAAAAGCATTTAAAAGTAATTGGAGAAAATGGAGGGTTGCTAGACTTTTAAATCATTTGCCTAAAGTAAGTCACACTGAGTGCTCATTCTGAAGACAAAGCATTAAACCTTAATGTCTTTGTTAACCCCATTCACATTGGAAAATCGTATCTACTTCATGCAGATGTGCTGGATGAACACTACATTCAAAAGTAGAGAAGAAATTCTCTTTAAGGAAATCCTACATCAATGACTCATTTCTCAGTAAATGTAATTGTATTGTAATATATTGTTTTCTTCCTGCAATATGCATGATCTTGTCTCCTAAAAAGGCAAGTTTCTGTAATTCACTTCGGCAGATGTATTTTCTGCTTATTGATCAGATATGACATCTACATAAACCAAACACTGAATGAAAGAATACTTACTACTTTCCCTTGTCCCCATTTCAGCTGGATAGCAACTATGGCATAAGAGGGAATCAAAGAATTCATATTAATATAATTAACAGCAAGGAACCAAGCTTAGACTAATCCATGAGCAGAAGCAGCGACAGGACAGTCATCAATATTGATTTCACATATTTTTCAGTACTACAATCAGATTCTCCATCTGTAACTCAAACTTTAAAAGTATGATAATTTACGGAAAGCAGATTAATTTAGCCATTTTGAGTCAAAGACTTATTTCATAGCTTCATCCCAAATCCTGTATATTGTTAGGATCCCTTTCCCCTTTGAAGACTTAGTGAATGATTGAAGCTTCTACTTTCTGAGAAACAGATAACACAAGACTAGTAATCTGACTCTAAGCCACTGGATAAAGGCAGTTTGTTTCCTCTTAGCCCATCTGTCAACACCTCTTCAGTAATTAGTCCTAATTATTACAAAGGGCTAGCCTCCCATTCGCATTATTAAATCAGAAATAGTATCATAGCCAGGTATCTTTCAACGCCTACCAGACTGGCGACCTTCGATTTCATTGAATCTTCTATCAGTATCCGCCTTTGGAAGAGCCTCGGCAGTAATTTTAGCATCAGCTTCAAAGATGCAGATCCCACAGTGGAATTCCAGGGATGCATTCATATACACACCCACATCATGTGACAGGAGAGCAAGCAACACAATTGACCTTTGCATTGTTCTCTAAACTCCTGTGATATAAAACACACATTTCTATTTTACACAATGGAACTGGTTTTTGCCTGCGTGCTTCGAAGTGCTCCTTTGAACTAAATGCTGATAGGAAGAATAGTGAAACCGTGTATAAAGATGAAGGTCAAATCTTTGTTGGAAAAACAATACATCTGAAACTTTTTCACATCAACATAAATTTGCAAGGAGTAAACAGTAGCTAAAAATATTCATAACTGTATTTAAGTGTGAAGATTTAAAAGGTTTCTTTTGTTTATTTTTGCCGTATAGCTGAAGTACTTCCCCAGAAAAGTGGAAAACAAAAGGATGATGACATCCAAACTCTGACAGAACCTAAGCTCAGTTAGCTGAGGCTTTAGTCAGACTGCTTTAAGCTCTTTATTTGCATTAACATTTACTTCATTGGAACAAGAGAAAAGATATTTCTAAGTACCATTAAAAGCCAAATGTGTTTCCCAATCACACACTTGAGACCACGAGTGAGGATTTGTTTATGGTGGATTTCTCATCAACAGCAGAGCATCACCAGTTTCCACAGACACAATGAGCCGACCTGAGCTGCACTCATACAGTTTATAGCTCATGTAAGTATCCCTGCTAAAACCTCGTGCACAGAGTACAGGAGCTACACATAATATTCAAAAGTCTCCAAATGAACAAAGCCCATATTGTCTGATTAAAGCAAAGAATATTTTTGTTGATATGCTTAATGTTACAAAAAAAAAAAAGCAGCATACAGAAGACAATTTCTTTTACAAAAAACCTCCACCCAAATGCATTTTAAAGAACTTTCCTGTGTCCTATATTAAAGTGAAATAGTGATTTCTCCCCCTCTTTGCAGGTCTCCTCTAAATGCTACAGATGTAATAAAGGAGCTGCTATGTAAGAAGCAGTAGCCTAAAGTCTGTGGGGGAGTTGGGCAGGCATGAACAGAGTGCTTGGGACAATGCTCCAAACTGCAGGGATGCCATCCCAGCTCTGGGGTGTCATTAAAGCCCAGTGCCCAGGATAGGGACCATGACCCAAATTCTGGGTCCCTGATCTGATTCTGTCCATTGTTGTTTCACTGGCTCAACCTGGCCTACTTGGAACTAGCACAAAGACATCTCAGTAGCACACAGTACTGGAGCATGAAGACACGACTCTGATCCAGCTCTCTGCACACTTGTCCTGCATACTTTCCTGCCAGAAAACTCATGGCACCACACAGCCAGCTTCACTGCACCTGGATAGCTTTTCCCTTCTGAGATAACCAAAACTCACTGCCAAGAAAAATAAACACACAAACCTGAAATCCATTTTCCAAGTTGTACATTTTCCAAATAAATGCCATGTTAGTGGCATGCACAGTAACAGGCAGGCCTTTGACTATCAATGGATCAGACTTTAAAACACATAAATATTTCGGGTATCAACAACGGTGTATTAACACGCTACCATTTTTTTTCTTGATTATCCTTATGAAAATTCAATGCACTAACAGTAAAACCCTTTCCAAGTAGAACATGGTGTGGTACTGAAGGGCAGAAAAAAATGTCCTGCGAGGTCAGATGACTGGTCCATCTGGCCTAGTACCTGATTTCCGCCAGTGTCATGCTCTTTAGAGAGACTGTTTAGGAAAAAGGGAGAAGCCTGGCAGCTTTTGGGATCCTTTCCTCCAGCCCTCCATACCCTCCCATGCACAATTGCTGTATAAATGATGTTACAGGGCGCACAATTTCACTGTCCATTTGTGTTTCTGTCTATGAAATTGCCTAATCTCTTTTGAACCTGCTGATATCCTTGCCTTCACTGCCTACGGTGGCAAAAGATTCACTACTTGGAGTTCCAGAAAATGAAGTACTATTTTCTTTGCTTTAAACCTGATCTCCTACTACCTTCATAGAATGCTCTCTAGTTCTTACTTGAAGGATTTAGAGGGCAACAGTTTCACATCTGGCTTTTTCATCACTTTCATGATTTTGTAAATCTCAGTGATAAATATCTGTTTTTCTCGAAACTGAAGAGTACCAGCCTTTTCAATCTCTCCTCATACAACAGTTGTTCCATTTCCCCAAATTGCTTCAGTTGCCATTTTCTGCACCATCCTTAACTCCACAAAATCCATCTGGAAAAGCAGAGAACTGAACACAGTACTTCAGATATGAGACCAGTGAAGTTTTCTTAGTAGCAGAGACACATCCTTGATGAGATAAATCTTCACTGATGTCAAAAATCCCATGTCACTTTCAAGAGAAAAGTTATTTCTTTCTACAACAGAGATAATTCCAGCTAATACAACTGGCACAGGAAGTTCTCTTTGTTCTCAATAGTTTGGGATTTCTGCTGCAGAGCAAGCCAACAGAGAAAAGGCAAAGTGTAAGTGTACTGTCCAAGGATCTATATCCGGAAGAAATAGCATAATATTTTAATAGCACTTCCTGAAACACCTAGACTTCCTGGAATTAACAGTTAAAATCCCAGAGGAATTGATAATGTTCTTTGACAATCCAAGCCTAGCAGACTGCTGCCCAACACCACTGCATACCTTTCAGGGAAGAATTTTAAAGGTCCTGTCTGTTCTAGATCAATGCTTGACAACTCTGGTCCATTTATATAGCTATATGCCCTGTAGCTTCCCTTGCTGATGTGGACCAAAATGATCTTAGATATCATGCTAGGAGCTGCTTCTCTCTGTTCACAGCTACATGCATTTGAAAGGCATATTTTACAGCATAACAAATCCCTATCTTAAGTTTACTTTGTATTATGCAGAAATCTTGGAGTGGCAATGGGTTGCCTTGATTTTTTATTTAATGTCACTAACTTCCATGGAAGTAAAAGTGTTTGGGTCAAAGAGAGGCAGCAATTAGAAAAGCATATGTGCACAATGTAATCTCAAAAGAAAACAGAAATTAGAGTCCAGCAGGAGGAACAAAAGGAAATATATCTTTGTTCCAGCTGCATGAGCCACCCAAGCACTGAGGAGAACAGTGTTGAAATCTCCCCAAGACTGCGCACGACAGCACTGCAATGTAACCACAGCCCTGCCTTGGCCTCACTTTGGCCACCACACGCCCAAGTCTACCAGCAAGTATCTAGTGGGACACAAGAGCCAGAAATGTCTGTCTCAAATTGGCAATGAGATGGATGGATCCCAGGGGCCCTAATGTGGCAGTTTTGCTAAAATGCAGAGAGAAAGATGGGCCCCATGTCCCAGTACAGTCCTCACAAGAAGAATGAGGTCTGGGCTTCACAACACGGTTAGCAATCAACCTCTGCAAAGCACATATTTCTAGATACTGCAAATTGAAATTTTTGCAGGAATGCACTTCTGCAGTTTCCTCAGTTCCCTCTAAGGTTCAAAATATTTGCAAATTTCCTTAATTACATAAAGGTAGCACCAGTAAACTAACAATGATTTTAAAGAGATTACTCGCACAGTGAAGATGTTCACACACATCGTCAACAGCCATGGCAGATTAATTTACCAACTGACTTCAGCTCTCTCAAAAGAGAAAAGTCTTCATTATAATGTGTTTTGTATAAAACCAGACTGCAGTTTAACCTGTAAGGACACCGGTATGTTCCTTTCTCAAATCTGCAAGCACTAGTTTCACGGAAGAAGTCTATGCCAAAGTATATTATACCTACTATGGCAATAAATTCTTCATGGATGAGGTTTTACACATAAATTACCTTCATTTGCAGTCTCTGAATGCTCTTCTAAGTTTTATGGGATAATATGAATTATGAGCACCCATGTATTTCTTGTAGGTATATTGTGAGAGATTTTTTCTACTACTTGCAAAAGATTATGCAAGTGAGTTATACTCTACACCTCTCTCCCTCCACCTTCATTATACAAATGTGATAACACAAACCAGTCAGTTGCTTATGAGAAGTGTCCATCTGCTATAAAGATATGTATGTATTAATTAGTCTAACTAGGATTAAACATCAATCACATGGTTAAACAAAAGCTCTAAAAATATCAGAATATTTTTCCCTAAACCTTTTAATCTTAGATTTCTTAACCTGGTTATTTCTTGGTTTAGTTATTGGTACATTTACGGTTTGTCAAAGTAACTGCTTTTAAATAAATTGTTCATTTTAAGAGCACAATTTATATTTATTTGAATTACCATTGTAATCTTTACAAAACTTGGCTGGGTTTCAGTGGCTGGGCTTTGGTATTTTGCTGGTTCTGCTGGATTTCTAAACCCGTAGAGAACTGGGAATGGAATTAATCTGTTCACTGTTATTATTAAGTCTCTAGTAAACACTGTTGGTGACCCACTGGAACTTAAATCCTGGCCATTCTTCATATATCTGTTGAAGACTGGGTGCTTTGGACTCAGTTCATACACAACATTTGCCTCAGAAGCAAGGTTCCAGGTTTCCACAGGAGCTCCAGTTTCATGAATCACTAGAAATGTGAACTGGCAAACAGTACCTGGATCCCAATTCTATAAATTGCTCTAACCCCACTATCTGAAACAGCTTAGTAGTCTCAAAGGCGTCACAGGATCAGCCATTTTTCCAAAAGGACACATCACTGGTCGGCTGTACTGAACATCATCTACTCACAGCCACTGAACCTGAGAGCCCAAAGACAGCAGGAATGGCACATGTGGTGCGGGAATGCTTGCCCTGCTCCCACGACAGCAGGCAAAGGATCAGGCAAGAAGGCTCATAACAAGATCAGACAAAAGAGAAAACACTGAATCATGTTAAAGTAATTAACAGAAAATAAGACTTCTGCAAAATACGTGCAATCAGCTCGCTGGAGCCTTCAGGCTCAGTCTTGCACCGGGCTGCCTGTAGCAGCAACACCCCAGGAGGCGCTCCAGGAAGAGCGGGTGACTCAGTGGCAGGTCCTCCCTGGCTCCTTCCTCCCGCATGGCACAACAAATAACTGCACCCTGTCCCACCGCAGCGCTCCCACGGTGCTGCCAACCAGCCTGACAGTGCAGGGAGCCACAGCCAGGCTCCCCCTCTGCCTGCCCTGCTTCTGGGACAGTCAGGGCACGCAGACCCCCCTGTCTCTGCACCCCATTGTCTCCCCTCTCTCCTCTCCCCACACCCAAAACTGCTGTCTAAAGCGGCCATATGGGACACATTTACTTCTCACTACTGCCCTGGGGTGCTACTAGGAACAGGAATAATCCAGGATGGAGATAGCATCAGCATAAAAGAAGAGAATCCTAGTTAGGAAGAACATGTTTTGTCACTAGATAATGAAAAGCACATTTAATGGGCACAAACATGAAGGCATGAATTTCAGAGATTTCCACCTTGTTTTAAAAAATAGGAGCTTATAAAAATGCCCAATTACACCATCAGCCACTATACAATACTTATGATATAAAATCACTATAATTAAATGCTAGGTGCCGATTTCAACTATTTAACAGTGGAGCAATAAAATAAGAAAATGCCTTTAAATGTTATTTTCTTAGAGAAATCACAGAATACAAAAGTAGCTAAAAGATTACCTGGCAGGACCTTAGACATCCTATGGTAAGATTTAAGCTGCAAGGATTCTCAGATCTATTTTTTTGGTGCAAGTTTACAGTGGAGCTAGTATATGGGAAAAGACTGAATTCCTGCCCTGAGTGGGTTAGTTAACATGTCACCTTAGAACTAGACACTTGGGAAAAACAAAGGCATATATAGAGGCTAAAAATAGTGAAGATCTGAAGCAGTGAGACAGTTTAATCCACAGGGGTCATGTCTGCACATGTCCCTCCACTGAAGGACCTAGGCTGTGTTCATTAGTGTTGGAAAACCTTGCAAGATTATATTAAAAATATTTTAAATTGAAAAAATAGTTCCAAAACATAATCTTTCTTGAAAAATAGCATCCAAATCACTGGAAATAAAGGCCATTCCCAATAGATATTCTCAGTAACCTATCTGTCATAGACAAAGATAAAAAAGCCTGCCATATTAAATATTACTAATTCTATTCTGGAGCTAAGTAACACTCCTGGACAAAAGGTGATAAAAACAACCAGCAAGCAGGAGTGAAGTTGTGGCAAACCAGGAGCTGTACTGTCCTTAAGAGTACTGACCAGGGACAGTACTCTGCCACCCAAAGACAGAAGTGGCAATGCTACCTTCCTTTCTTTTTGGTGTAACTGATGCTACATTAAGGAAAGACTCCAGCACAGCTCTAAATTTGCAAGCCTTAAGTGCTGTCAGTGTGCCAGACTCACCATTACAGGGCAAAATAATGGATGGATGTGGAGCTTCTAGACTGCCTTCACTCCAGCTGTTACCTTGCCGAAGTTGGGATGGATGATACTCAAAAATTCTCCACATTTGGCATTACATGAAGAATTCTTGTGTCAAAAAAAGAGAATGCAGCCCAGTCATGTTTCTGACAAACTTTTGTTTTTCTTGATAGATTTTCAGCTAAACAAAAACTGAGACAGAAATGTCCAGTTCAAACTAAATGTCCTGTAAACTAAATACAGCTCATTATGCCTTGTTTCCTTACATCCTTCTTGTTTACCAAGAACAAAATAAAACTTGTTGAAGAACATGTTTTAAGGTAGGAATAATCACCATTCTCAACCCCACAGTTCCATTTTTATTGCAAATAAAACAACCCTGAAGGTCTTCCATTAGCTTCAGAGGCTGGGAGGGAGCGGGAAGAATGATGTGTTACGCTACAGTGGAGGAAGTACATACGCCAACTGGAAAAACGGACTATAAAAAGCTTTTCTTACACAAACATGAGGAAGCAACCAACACCCTCAATTGTTGAAGTGAAAGGAGGGAGGCCTACACACACAACTAGAAAAAAAATTAAATTAAAAAAGTCCTGCATGTGTCACATATTCGAAATTACTCTCAGATTTGAGAGCCTGGTTCGGTGAGGTCAAACAGTTACCAAGAGCAAAAGAGCACAAATGATGCATAACTTGATGTGTAACTGATGCAGGCTGGACCCTGCTGCTCACACAGTCACCTGTTCTTCTGGCACAGCACTATGGACTCTCTCCCTCTCTGCAACTTACCGCAAGTCAGGTGAGGAGCCCTATGCATGTGGAATGAGGGATCAAAGTGCAAAAGCCAGGCCACAGTGCTGCACTGCAGGAAAGGTGGTGCCACCATGGCACTTCTGTTCCAAGGGTCCTTCCTAACCAGCAGCATTCCCAGCTGTGTGAGGAACACATCCCCTCCAGTCAACACAGGAACGTGGTTTACCCAGCTCACAACCAGTGTGGCATCATCGCATATCAGACAACAAAACAAACAAAGGGTCTAACACAGGGGCAAGGTTTCAAAGTACAGCTCTAGAAGGTCAAACAGGCTCATTACAGAAGAGAAGATTTATTAGAGCAAATAGCTGAATACTGGCAGGACAGAGATGCAAATTCTAGCACCGCAGACTGAGTAAAAAGGAGGCGGAAAGTGAAGTTGGCCACACTGATTTGACCTCCTTTGGACAGATGGCTACCCAGGCCTTTGCACTGGGCAACACTCAGTTGGAAGAGCCCTCCCTGATACAGGCTCACACACCTCCATGCCCCAGGAAACAGTCCCATAGACCACAGTATTCTGGTCCCTAGCAGCAGAAAGCCTCTAAGAGAGACACAACCAAAAGAGAGTTCTCATGATGATCTACTGACACTTCAGGAGTCTTGTATTTTTCCATTAAGGTAATTTTCCTTGTCCATGAATGAAAATTGACTCATGGCATTTAGCAAAGTCATAACCCTCTAGTTACAGAGCTTGACTTGTCAACAATTATTTAGTGAGAATAATGGAGCTAGGTCAGAACACAGATACACAATCCAGAGAGTCTCCTAGTCATTACTAAATCATTCCTTCCCCGGCAGCCACTGTGTGAAACGACATTAAAGGTAGAGGTTTGACTATGCAATGGACCTGCAGCTTCCAAGTTAATTCACTTAAAATTTCATACATGGTTTTGAGTATCTACCACTTATAAATGACTATAAATCAAAACCAGAGAAGTCATCGCACAATATTCAAGTGGAAGCAGACAGCCCACATTCTGTCCTGCCCCCAGAATGTGTCAAGTTGTTTGGAATTTTTGAAAATAACAAGAAATACATTAAACACTTGGACAAACAGACCTACCAGTCTGGGATAAAACTGCATTCTTCTTGCCGCGCTGCTTACTTAGGGAAGGTGTTAGCATTGCTTTGCCCAGAACACACAGACAGCAACACAGCTTAGCACTTCAAACACCAGGAGAGCCAACACAGGAGAAACCAGCCTGCTTTGTTCCTGGCATTAATGGTCAATGCAAAACAGGATACTGGATTCTCAAATATATTTTCTTTATTCTGCAGAAGGCACACAAAGGAGTTCTGATCGGCCATTCTCCCTCCTGATTTCAAACTGAGAATCCGTGGCTTTACAGAGGTCTGCTTAGACATGGCTCTGAGGAACCTCATTCCTTGATGGCTCCTATTCTCCCACCTTTATGTCTGTGCTGACTTTATCTCATTGTCTGGGTGGGTTTGTGAGTGGTTGCTGCTGTTTTTTCACATTAAGTGTGTCCGTGGGTCTCTCCACAACTCACAGTGTGTACACTTTTAGTCCTTAAAAAATCTTGTTCGCAGCTCTACTTTTCCCACCTCCTAACAATGATTAGGACATTTCTTCTCTCAGTTAGTCTCACTGCTTTCTCACAGCAAAAGTGGCACTGTGGACTGCCAACTGACTCCTAACCATTTATTTCTATGTGCACAGCATCACACAATTCTACAATGTGAATTAAGAAAAAATAATCCTCAAATTTTACATAATTCTCCTGTTTCTAATTGTCAAGAAGTTCCTTTCTTGATATTCAAACTCAAATGTGGATGATAGAAACTTGCATTTTAAGAAGAGGCAAGCAGAAATTTCTCATCAACTGAACAAGTCGTGCTATGCTTCTGGGCATGCATTACAGTATCTTTTTCGCATCACACCTACTCTACTAAATATACAAAACACCATGCAAGTGATAGTTTTGTCAGCCACC
Organism: Petroica traversi; assembly: GCA_025920805.1. Lineage (NCBI taxonomy): Eukaryota > Metazoa > Chordata > Aves > Passeriformes > Petroicidae > Petroica > Petroica traversi. The sequence goes on from JAHLSL010000041.1 coordinate 4,638,269, forward strand.
AGCTAATCAAATGAAAAATTATTAGGCTTAGAAAAATAATAAAAGCAGAAGCCAGCTGTGCATTTGTTGGATGAAAATCCCAGTGTCTCCCATGTTAGCTCATGTGTATTTCAATTTCTGGGAAGAAAATAATGGGAGTTTCTCCACCCTTTCTCATGTGAGCCATAAAACAGATTTATTACCTAGGATATATTCTGTGTTTTCTCCTGAGGAAAAAAGAAAGTGGTGGAACAAGTTCATTTTTTTCCCTTCTAAAACAAGGATTTTCTTTATAATAAACACAGAGCTTAATTTTGGTATCATATGGCCCTTCTATTTAATGCTCTGGTCACACTTTTTGCCTTTCTAAATCTTGAATTGTTGCATTTTCATTTCAGTGGGGAATCTACAGCTGCTCCAGCTGTCTGAGTGTGAAAAGTCTGTCCTAAGACTCCTATCTGGTGTGTTTTAAAGCAAAATCCTTCCCTCCCCTAAATCACAAGAAATTTAGCATCTACTGAAAAACCATGGAATAACTAAAACAAAAAGAAAAGCTAAACATTAGTCTATGTTTCTTTTCAAATAGTTCTTGCTCATTTTACCTTGCACCCAACTGTCACCCAGCAGCTCTGGGAAACTCAGGCTGCAGACTCAGAGGTTTAGGACAAGGTTGCATCTCATCTGGGAAGGTTATCCTGTACAAACAACTATTTTTTTACTATAATGGTCACCTTATGACCTTTAAAAATAAATCATGAGAGAAAGAAGATTTGCTGACTAAAAGTTTTTTTTCCTCCAAAAACTCTCAATTTGCTCACAGTATGATGTTACAGTTCTAAAGACCTGTGCTGGTAAATCCATTTACAGAAAAGGTAACTTCCCCTGGAACTTCTGCTTTTGAGATGCAGAAGAGACTGATTCCTATTTTAAACACTTCTGAATCATGATACAGCCTGGATTCTCCAGTTTAGTGCTCTGGAAACTTTCAAGGCTAAGAAATCCCTTTTTAAAATGACATCCAGTAACACAGCTTTTTAAAGGAAATCCATTGTGTCCGATATTTGAGTCTAAGTGTGCTCCACAGTCTCCCATTGCTAACCAGCACCTCTTGTTTAATGAGTCACTTTCCTCAACACAAACCTGCAATCTCTCAAAGTTTCAGTTCTTTCAAATAATCCCATGATATATGAACATTTATACCAAGTCATAAATGCCAGTGAGACAATTTTTGAAATGACGAGCTATGCCATCATTAGCTGCATATAATTAAAATGTACCATAGGAAATGCATTCATTATAGTTGTGAAATTATTTTATTGCTTATGAAAAGAAAAAAATGCACTTTTAATGATACAACTGTGCCAGCACAGAGCTCAAAAGAAAGCTGGCTTGCTTGGGCAAAAAGTTGTGCAGATTTTTTTGTAAATTTGTTTCATTCTCATTCTTTTGTGATCACTTACACTGCTCCACAGAGATCAGTAATTCGGAAACCAAAATGCCAGTAGCTGAAGAGTTTTCAACCTATTACTAATTTGAAATCCTTCATTTTTTCTACCAAGTATATTCTAGTGCGTTCAAACTGCACTCTTACAAAGAGAGCATAAATCCATCCACACAGACATTTTGCGGAGGAAAACACCATTACTGCCACTAGACTTACCTTTTTCTTTAATAAAGACATAAAACACAACAAACATGTAATACTGTGTTGAGATTCCAACAAAAGTATCAGCATTACAACTCAAAAAGGGTGTCCAAAAAGAAAGATCAACCTATTTTTAAATCAAATTTGTCTTCACAAAGCCAGAAGGAACACTAGCATGCATCTATACTCCAGCTGCAACAAGACAGTTTCTTACAGAAGAGCAGTCATAGCAGCTATTTTTTCCCAATGAAGGCAGTGCTTCATAGAATATAATTTTAAAAAATCAGGATGTTCAGGGTTAAATTTCCCATATGAGCTAATTAGCAATGACTGGTTTACAGTTACTACTCGCACAATGAAACAGTTCATTGTTATGGCTGAGCTTGCAGAGAAATAGTACTCAAATTAAAAATAAGACGTACACAAACACAAAGCATAATACAGCCTGATGTACTTCGTGGTAGAGAGCCAAAAAATAAATGTGTCTCTTTAGGATGCAAGAACATATACGGGTCAGTAGTTTAACATTTCTTTGCAAAAAGAAATTCACAGTATTCTAAAATGCTCAGAAAATGTGTAACATACTTAGTCAACAGCTCTGCTCCCTAAATACCTTATAATTCCAACACTCTCATTCCAGTGCTTAAAAATAAGTCTCTACACCAATTAACCAAAATCAGACCATCTATCTGATATTAGAAACCAGCATCTATTCCAGTGCATGCACCAACATAATTTCCATCTGCAGAATCTTCATAACTGATAATCACACATTCAAGCCAGAATAAACAGAGTTACATTTGCTGATTGCAGGATGTTTTTAAAACAAGAAAAAACTAGTTTACCTGTAAATCAACAAAAATGTTAACAGGAAACACCAAAAAGCAAGAAGTTGCTCCAGTTGCTTCTTAAAAATCTAGTAATTTAGTTTAATATAAAATTTTTTAAAAAAAAAGTCTTTATACTTCCTGTAACTTAGGCAGACAGGACACATTTTTAATGACATTTCTCAGTTGCGGAGACCTTTCTAAAAGCTTCACAGAAATGCTGCTAAAATTGGGGGTTACTGGAAGGAGCTTCAGAAGGATGGCAGGTCACAAACGGACTGTGCTAAAAAGTGTGGCAAAAAGCTTCTCAAAACAATTCCCAGAGGAAAAAGTTACACACATATTTCCATCTCGTGCTGTCTGATTTTTCCAGTGCACACACTATGCCTGCCTTTTACCTTTTTCATTTCAAAATAAAGCTGATGAATCTGGAACCGGGATTATTTCCTACTCTAAACCCGGCATTGAAAGGAGCTGTACAAGGCATTTTCCTTAATCCAAACAACCAGTACTACTGAGGAGAAAAACACAGCAAAAGAACGCCGGTGTCGGAAGTCGGTGCGCCGATGTCCCCCGAGCACCGCGGGATGCGCTCGGAACAACGCGGCCGCGCTGCCCGCGCC
>JAHLSL010000041.1:4641742-4690544 GCA_025920805.1 Petroica traversi
ACCGCACTGACCTGTGGGGGGAGGCGCGGGAGTCACACGGGGACTGAGGACAGCGACCGCCGGGGCTCGGCGCCCGTCCCCAAGCACCCGGCCCTCATCGAGAGCCCGAGAGTGTCACTGCTCCGCGGAGCCAGACACGAGCTCTGAGCCGGGCGGGAAGGGCTGGGCCGGGGCGCTGGGGCCCGGCTGTCGCTGCCCTCAGTCCCTGTGTGACTCGGGCGCTTCCCCACATTGGCTGGGCAGGCCGGTCAGTGCGGTGCGCACTGGGCTGTGGTGTCGGTTCTCTGCTTTCACAGCATCCATGTTACAGGTGCTCTGCTGTGCGTGGGGGTTATCGCATTCCTGAAGTCATTTGCCTTCTCCGGCAGCCACTGTCAGCTTGGATTTGTTGTGGGATAAAGACTTAATTCTTTCAGTGCAACACAGCCATACAATGTTTTACACATCCTGCAAGGGAGTTCCTTAGAGAAAAAAAGTTGCCTCCTGAAATGGTTTCCAATGGAAGTTACTGGTTCGGTGTCACAACTGAACTAAATCAGTCAACAGTTAAATAAGCCTCTGTGTATTGTTGGAACAAAACTGCTGTGGGATTGGAATTCTACCCTGCTACTGTACCCATCCACCCTCAGAGGGGTGATGGGAAGCACAGTGCAGATGCACAGTGACAGCATTGCACAGGGATGTTCTCTTCCCCTTCTCACAGGCCCCTGTTGCTCTCCAGCCACACCAAGACTTGCTCAAGTAAAGCAAATAAACAATCATTTGCTTGTGTCACCTGTCTAGGAGTTAAAAGCTGTCATTTATGTAGTTTTTCAGGAGGCTGTCCTGCTCTAATTCCAGCTAGAAAGCTTGGTACATCATAAAACATGCTTTTCCTGCCATTTTTGCCTATGGAGCCAGAGTCTCTCAAAACTAAATTAAATCTAGTGCTGTTAAATGAGTGCTTTTCTGTTCCGCTTCTATTGATGCTAACAAAGGCATGGAGATTTTTTGTGCATTTGGGAAGGGAAATCTGGAGCTTGCTTTTCTACTCATATCAAATTTCTCATCAGTAGGAACACTGATTCCTAAATCCGTGCTCTAAAGGGCTTTAAATGGCATTTGGTGGTTATGAGAACACAGTACACTGAGGAGTGTACTTCTCATTATGAGGAATGTCCTAAGCACAGATAAATTAATTCTGTATTGTATAATGCACAAGTATAGCCCTATATTTCCATGTATGTTTTGCTGAAATGATTTGAATTAAGAGATTTAGAGCAGCAGATCATTGCTATAAATTGCTATGTATAATGGAACCACATGTGCAGTATACTTCAGGTCTTTAATTTGTTAGGAGCTAAATGTTTATTAGAATATAGTGCAGTTAATATTCCCTACAGTCACCTTAAAAATGAAATACCCCTTCTGCAATGCAAAAATAATGAGTTGTATGGCAAGATAAGGTGGTTACCAGAATTCAGGAATGACAGAATCCAATTAATTTAACATGAATTAATGCAGGATCAAATTTATTACAGTTGGATGCAGTTTGTAATTGCAAGTTCCATTACAGCATGTTTTTACATGTTATATCCTATCAGCAAGAGATCTTAAAAGACCAAATTCTCTATTTTGAGCAGCAGCAATGTGTTTATTATTTCCTAAATAACTCTTTCCTTACTCTTTCCTGTTTGCTGTGAGGAACTCCAGGTCCCAAGAGTCCAGTTGTGCTCAGGGGGCTGTGCTCTTGCTCTTTCTCACAAGGGGCCACGACTGAGCTTGAAGAGAAACCTGGGTTTCATCTTTGACTGCTTTGCTGGGCTGCCCCTCCCTTGTTACTTGTTCATCCCTTTTCCTATTTCCCACTCTTCTGGGGGATCACCACTCTTTGTTTTTTGGGTGGGAGGGATGAAATCAGCCCTCTAGTCAAATAAACCTTTCAACCTCCTAACTTCAAAATAAACACTTTTATTGTGGACAGTCCAAGCTCCTTAGGCAAAGCTTTAGGTCTCAAATCCAAAAGATACACTGTGTCCTTTTAATAATTTCATAGTGGAAACTCACTATTTGCCCATTCCTGTGGTGTTATGGAGGTTTTCAGTGATTCTGGTTTAGGTTTCGGGATTAGGTGAAACCAGAGTGCCTTAAACCTCTTTAGAGGTTTGGGATTAGGTCTGCATCAGGCCTAATATAGCCTTTCTGTGCAAGGCCAAATTAAATGGCAGGAATATTTGTTGTGCACTGATTCACAGGTGTTTGGCAAAATACCAGGAAACATAAAGGAGCCACTGGAAGAATCATGAAGGCAAAGCCATCGAAACATGAGTATTAGCTAAGTACTGAGGTATCACTTGCAACTGTGGGGTCTTTCAGACTGCTTTTAAGTGATTTTAAGCATGGATATAATTTTTATGTGTCCCTTTCACATGAATGCGAGTAAATTGAAGATCTGTCATGCAAATGGATCATGGATTTTATCTGGGTATTACATTCTGGTAATTGTTGCCTGTTTTATAGCAAATGTATATTAAAGTTCATCAAACAGCTGATATCACTGGAATTCTGTTGCTTTATTGTACGCATGAATTCTACTCCTTCTCTGGAATATGCATTGGGCTGACAGAATATGCTAAGGTCACGAGGAGAAAAATGCAGTAGATTTATGCCTGCCATTAAAACACTGGCCCGTGTGGCCCAGGAGGGAAAGGCATTTGCCTCACTGATGACCATAGACTAATTTCATTGTTTAGGCTGTCCACTGTGAGGCTTTTCTGCACTTTTCACTCACTTTGTCTCTGGCAGGGCTATGTGTGCTCAGTTCTGTAGTTCGTGCCACGGGCAAGGCCTGACTCCCTGGCCATCTGCTGAGGTGCTGTCTGAGCTGAGCACATTTCATCAAGCAGAGGGAAGAGCAGCTCATTGCTGCAGTAGCTCTGCAAACTGCAGCAGCTGCTTTGGCTGCGTTTGATGGGAAAAGCTGATGCCTGGCTCAGCAAAGCTCGAGCCTGGCTTCAAAAGAAGCCAGATATGGGGAGGCACAGTGCCCAATGGTTCAGTTCCTACAGCTGCCCAAAATCAGTCACTACCTGAGCATAACTATCTCCTCATACTAAAGTATTCCCTTCACTGATTTTGTGCCTGTCAGCCCTTTACAGAAAAGGGTAGTTTGATTGCATTTATTTCCCCAGATAAACAGATTTTAGCTTCACTTGTATTCAGCCTGGTTTTAGAAAGTTAACTACATCTCAGAATTGCAGGACTTCTCTGGAGGTTTTTACCATGCCAGCAATGGGTTCTCTTGCTGTAAGCTTTTTTTTTTCATTCCTATGGCAAGTGTTCTGATCAGCAGTGCATACAGCCAGGTCCTGTTTTCTCATGTCTGCTTACAAAAGCAAAACAGAAATAGTTAAATCAAGTTTAACAAGAGTATGTCCCCTCTAATCAGATGAGCTGTAAAATAAGAGGGAGGCTAACTAGAAGGATTTAATAATCTTAGAATCTGTAGAAAACATTATTTATGGCTTAAGAGCTACACAAGTCTTGAGCTTTAAATACAAGTTCTTCCCTTCTTTAATGGTGCATGTAAGGAAGAACAAGAGAGAAACGTTCCAGTCAAGGACAAAATCATAAAATAATGAGCAGAAGAAGAATGAAATTAAATGAAAGTATTAGGGGCCAGGGGAGGCTGAGTGGGAGTTTGTCTTCATACATGATTGATCTAAACTTGAAAAAAATAAAAGACTCCTCATCTTTAAACAAGATGGTTATTTGAGCATAAATAACAGTCTCACGTCAAATATGCTGCTATTTTCAGTGGAATCTTTTCACTGCAAAACCACAACATTCTCAGCCCTAATCTCCTCAGATAAAACAATACGGGAGTAGCTGTGAATCAGCACTTTGAAACCAACCTCTGAAAACAGCAACACGTTCAGGGTGAAGAGAAACAGAGGAGACAAAGAGCTGCTGTTTAGAGATCTTTGCAGAGAGGCCCCACCTCGCTTGCTTGCAAACGTGCAGTAACACCCGAGAATTGTTTCTCTTTGGGTGGGCAGCTCAGCTCGGCACGGCCTGCCCAGGGGACTGGGGCTATTGATGGATCTGTGAGCTCGGTCCCACACCAGGCTGAGCTGTCGATGAAATCTGCAGCAGTGAAACGCCCAAATCCTCCTGGGTGCTTGGGCCTTGAGGTTGTGTGAGGAAGGGTACAGTGAGAACAGCTGGGCTCTCTGTGCCAAAAGGAGCGCTCTTCCTTTCCCAACCATTTGCAGCCCCACGGTGATGTCCCCTCCCTTGCTGACCCCAGCACTCATCTGAGCAGCATCAGGACTGATGCAAGGCAGGAGCAAGGTGCCAGGAAAGGAGAGGGCCTGGGAGGGAGAGTGGTCACACTGGAAGAGCCCTCCCCTGAGCAGTGGCACCGAAAGGAGCAGGCCAGCAGGACACAAAGGTTTCCATCCAGAAAATGACATCTCACCTTAAGCAGGAAGCTCATTTCCCTCCACAGTCAGTGAGGAAAAACAGGCTATTAACCACATGGGAACATCCCCTCCTTTTTTTCTCATGCCACTGTTTCCTAACATAACACACTTAAATAACAAGCTTTGGAATCCAGAAATGCTGTCCCATGGGACTTGGGAGAAGACTTTGGTCTCAGCACAGACCCCCAGCTGTTCTCTCACTAGAAGGACCTTGCGCTGGTGGTGGGGGACATCCTATGGCAGCAAGACCTAGAGCAGGACCAAATGAGGAAACACTGTGGCATTTGCATTTTCATATGGGTTTTAGGGGCACTGTCTGTAACTCAGAAAAAGTCCTGATCCTTCTGAGCCCCTCTCAGAATAAAAGAGAAATGAACTGGGCATTGTTCTCCTCAAAGGCATCACTGTAAAATGGCCTTTGGACATGGTCTGGAGCTGCACAGCCTCCCCACCAGAGCTACCCTTCCAGCAAAGTTCCTAAGGCAGGGCTCAGATGAGGGAGATGTTGACAGGATGCCAAATCCCAGCCCTCTGGAACTAGACAGAAAAGAGAACCAAATGGCAAACCTATATCTGTGTCCAGCTGCAAAAGCCGAAGCTTCTGTTAAGACTGAATAAAAACCTTTGATCCAAACATCCCCACTTTTTTAGGGATTCCAAACTCGAGTGAAAACACAGCAGTTTCACCCTAGCTTGAAACATAGCCTCACACCTTTGATTTCTGAGGAGAGATCATTTTTCTTGGGGCAAGGCACGTGGACAGCAACAGATACCTCACGTCTGGTCCAGACAGGCCAACCAAAAGGCTTAAGAGGACACACACAGTACCAGCAGCATGTGATGGGATTTAGTGCAAGGAAATCAAACTCTCTGCCCCACCTCCTGGGTTTATCCTTTAAAGACCAGTCCTGTGCTCACAGCTGGAGTTTATGTGAGTCCTGCCTTATTAATTAACTGAAGGCAGTGCTTTTTCCACTGAATTCCAACAGAAGCAATTAGAAAGCAGATACTTCACACATAACAGCTGGTTCATTTAACCCCCTGCCCATGCTATTGTCTCCCCTCCCCCAGCCAACTCACATCCCCCTTTCCCATCCTTTCATGTAATGGAGAGGGACAGTAAAATCAAGGTGGCAAAAGCAGGGTCGGCAGATAACCATATTCTTAATAAAATCATCTAGTGTAATGCTGAAAGCAGAGGAGTATTGTTGAGGCCAGAGCTCTGAGCAGGGAATCGTAACATTCACCTACCAGATGGGAAAAAGAGCTTTGGCTGTCTACAGTGTCCTCCTTAAAAAGGGATCTGTATCAAAGTAGCAGCATATTTTCTTCACTGAAGGCTGTTGATGTCATTAGAGCAAGTCTCATTTTTATTTAAGACCAGAGTTAAGAGTCACATAAAATTGGCACAGGTGAAGGCACCAGGCCCATTAAGTTGTGCAATGTGACTCTCTGGGAACTTTTTGAATGTTCATGCACCTCCACTTTATTTATGCTTGGGCAAGCCAGCCCCAGAGCTTCTCCTCCTTGCTTCCCAGTATAAATACGGCCTCAATCCTGCCATTAGGCCTGTAAAAAAACCCACAAAATCCAGCAAATTTGCCCCACTCTCAGGACAGATCCAGTTACAGGAAGAGCAGTTCTGCCCCCGTCTGTGTTACATGCAATGCTGGGAGATGCTATGGACATAAAATTAAACTCATAGCCAAAAGCATCCAAAATAACACTGAAAGTGAAATCTGCTCCTGCCAAACTATAAGTGCTCGTTCTGCTCCCAAGCAGGTACTCTAGAGGCTGGATCTTGATTTAAGGCAGGTAGAGCTGATCACAAAGAAATCAAGTACAGAGGAATGGAGATTAATTTCCCTCTGTGAAACACTTCTGAAGCAGGGAAGAAATTTCAGTGTACATGAGGCAAAGGGGTTGTCAAGAGCCACATTTCTTTTCTTAGCATGGCTAGCATTTTTTAAAAATAGAATTTATGGGTAAAAGAGAGATCAGGTCCTACATAGGGCATCTGCTCATGGCATACAGGAATAATAAAAAAAGAGTGGACAGCCAAAATACCCAGTGCTGAGAGATTTTTCTGCTAGATGATTTCTCACTGATCTTGAAATCAAGCAGCATTATGATGACATTTTCAGTAATGTGCGAAAGATTTAGGTCTAGCCATAAACCTCCCATTTCCTTCCTCAAAGAGGTAGCTATCAGAGAAGCTGCTGTTGCAGCCAGCCAGCCAGATGTTTGCCATCTTCATTACAAATTTTCATGTATCTTACAACACCTACATACTCTACAGCAGACTGATGATGCAGCTATCTAATACCTACATTACAGACACGGGGAACAAGTTAGGAGGGATTAAATTATCTGCCCAGCTTCCCACTAGACAACACAGGTGTGGCTAGAAATCAAAACTCCAAGCTTCCATTTTTTTTGCTGGGTTATACTAATCTCTTTATATGCTTTGCTGGAAAAAAAATATCATTGTTTCTGTAATATGTTTGTTGGTAACTAGTACGGGTTCTTCTAATCAAACAAAAAGATGAGTATATTTTAGAAGCTGATTACAGCTGATTAGTACACTGGTCCCCCTTTTTATCTCCTGGATCTTTCGAGAGGAAGAAAAATAAAAGGGAAGGGCATCTTTTTCTAACTGCAAAGGCTCCAGCTAATGAGAGTAGGAATCGTATTTTATATTTTGGCAGTTAGTGGTAAACACTATTATTAAAGCTATAATAAGATCAGCTAATGTTGTATGAAATATTAGTGATGAAATATTAGTCTGAGCACAAAGCAGAGTCCCCATCTCTTTAGTTAAAATTACAAAATGATTAACAGCCCAATTAAAAACATTTTTGTTTTTGACATGATAAATTATACTTTATCTACCTATCTGTGGATATAATTGATTATTTTATCCGTTTGCTGTTGGCTGTCATTAAAAAAGACAGATACCATGGCTTTCTGGCCTCTCTCCCGCTGAGAGAAAGAACAAATCCTGCTATTAACGACAGACAGGATCATTATGAAAAAATTCCATTTGCCACTAGGCAACATAGCCGAGTTCCAGTAATTATTGTATTAGTCAAGCCGTTGAGAAGTTCCATAAAATTGAGAGAGTTTTTAAGGAGCATCCAACATTATTTGGCAACTTTTGTGATGTAACAATTAAAACCATGCTCCAGGCCCCAAAATGTGCAGGAGATTGCCAAAATCAGATAAAACCCTAGAGGGCCCCTGACTTGCAAAGGAAAAAAAAAATCAAACTGTTTACTTTTAGGATCAGACATTCATCAACGTTTGGCTTTTGTTTCAGCTGGTGTCAGATAATAACAGCACCACGTTTTCAGTTGGCTTCTAACAAAACTCTGCACCATTCAATGGCAGGTCCCAGTGCTGACACTGGCCTCTCCTCAGGAGAGGGAATTCTCATGGCACCTGGTGCTACCAGCTTTGCTTGGCAGATCAGATACCTGGGAGCACTCACAGTTCCTTCTGGAGTGAATCACATCTGTAATCCACCAGTAGCATCAGGAAGTCACTGGGGAGAAGTGCAGCTTGTTCCTTCCTCTCACGTCTAGGAGCTGAGCCAGGCAACACCCCAAATTGTCAGGGCTGCAGGGGATAAAGCAGAAGTCTCCTGTCCATGTGCCCCATTAACCTGTCAAGGAACTGATAAAAAAATTAAAATCACACCTTAAATCTGCTAAGGGAAATTACTACTGAATGAAACTTATAGCCAAGTTTATAATTTACCTGCTTCTCTACTGAGTGGTTTTAAGGAATAATGATGTACAGTACCAAAAACAAAGGTACAGGGTCAGGCTTCTACCGAGGAAAGTGAAAATGCAAAATGTAGACTTGGTTTAGCTTAATGAAGACTACAGGAAGCCCTTCAAGAGCACATCTGTTTGCAAAGGAGTTTCTTCCTTCCCAGAATAACATGCCTGGGTCTGAAAGTCACAATGTTTTAAAGAGCTGTGATGGGAGCAGCAGTTCCATGGCAGTCAGAGGGAGCTGGGGTCTGAGCACAGGACACTGTTGTTGTCACTGGAGAACAGCAGCAGGGCAGGGTTTAGCAGCAGCACCTGCCAGCCTCCACCTGGAACATGCTGTACCAGGCAGGACAGACAAAAAGATACACTGGAGCCTGCCATGAGATGGCCTTTCATCACACAGCTCTGGATTGGAGATGGCTGCCAACTGTTAGGGCCTGCTGACCTATTTAATAAAAAAAGATCAAACCTACAGCCCTTAGCAATCGTGCCTTTTATCTGATGTAAATGGGAACAGTGGCTCAGCACTACAGGCCATGGGCAGCCCTTGAACCGTGTGTTCACTGCCAAGGCAGAGGCTCAGACTTGTGGAGAGAGGGTGTGAAAGAAAAGCTGCTTCTCTCTCCCAGCTCTGAAACTGATCTTGCTGCTCTGCAAGGCAGGCATGCCCGAGTCCTAATAAGCCCAGGAATCAGCTAATGCTGGAAGCCACTGCCACATTTTCCAGCACATTTAACCTCTAGTTTGGGTCTGGCAAATGCTAGGTTGTGGTGAGATGTGTTACTGCTTTTGGGAGACAGCAGGGCCTTGTAGTTTTCTTCAGCAGAACGAAAGCATATATTGTGGTAGTATTCAGTTTTCTTGCATTTGGAGCTGTTGTCTAATGTGAAGCATCCTAGGTCAGCTCAAGAACTTAGGTCAGTAGCTGTCAGTGTGGAAAATAAATTAATATTCTTGAATTTTATTAGTAAATTGTGCCAAATCTTCAACATATTAGAGTAAAGCAAGATGAAGATCTAGCAAATTCTTTTAATAAATGTTCTTTATTAGCATTAAAACTTTTATTTTTAAAATAGTTATAACATACATGCATAAGATCCATTTAAACTTAAAAAATAATTTGAAAAAAATGCATGCTAAATTTTTTTTTGTTAGTCCCTCTGGCTTATAGGTCATCAGAGCCATAAGTGAGGACAATGCAAATTCTCAAAGAAAAGGGAACTCAGTGATGAAAGAGGGAGAGTGGAGTGGATTGACAGTGCACTGTTTGTGGGTATTGCTGAGAAAAAGATGAACCACTGAAAAAAATGACAATTTTACAATGAAATTATGGGACTTTGGATCAAGGACTACAAAGAAGGCTAAACTCCCTGATGCAGCCAGCTCTCCTCAGACCACTCCTGTATTTTCTTGTGGGCTGCAGGAACAAGCCTGAACAATTCAACCAGTTTCCACCCCAGCCTGACTGTTCAGGCTCTGGTTTGTAGGTGTTTCCATCTCCCTCCAATGTCAGCTGGCTGGTGTTGCTCTTCAGAAGGATGCCAGATGGCTGGTACTTCAGCCAGCCTGATTTCCAGATAACTGATTTTTGTAGCTACCTCTTTAATTAAAATAAAAAAAAAAATGTAAAGGACAAGTTTATCACCTGCTAACACATGCCATTCTTGTCTCTGAGTCAATCAGCATGCAGCAGACAGAGCTGCAGACCTCTTCCACACCACCAGTATACAGAAGGAAAAAAATCAGTGCATCTGCAAAAGTGATCAGACCCTTGTACTTCCCAGCATCAACTCCCATTTAAAGGATCCAGTGCCCTCTGCTGAGTAGAACCAAACTAAGCATTAACGTGTCCCAGGCCCACAAAGGGACTGTTCAGCTAGAGCAGTATTGGAGCAGAACAGTTGGAAATTCACCTCCATGACCACCCATTGTCCCATCTGCCACCAGGGCTTCCAGGTCACTGGAAAGCAACACATGGAAAGTATTGGGGAGCTTGCAAAGCTACGGAGCTGTGAGAAGAGGAACACGTCCCCTTCTGGAAGGGGAAATCCATGTGGACATATGGTAGTTGTGAAAGGAGCTGGACTAGCAACCTTGGCAGGCTGGAGCCGAACAGAAACCTTGCTGCTTTGCCTTGATCTTTATTTACAATAAACTGCTGGGCTCCAGCTCAGTGCTTTATCTGGGGCAGCCGCCGGCGCTGCTGCGCCCGGGTTCCGTCTCATTGCTGCACTGACATATTTACACGCGGGCCGGGGCCCGGGCAGCTGTGAATAAGGGGCCATATATCAAGAGAGGAAAAAGGGATGCAAAGATGAATTTTATGGAATATTTTCCATTTTTCTTTGACTTGGTTGTGCGTTTTGCTACGGCCCATTGGGCACTCACTCAGCACTTGGACACTTTGCTCCGTGCAGTCTCGCCTCTATTTCTAATTGTGTCTACATGCCAAGCCTAGCCCAGTACCTGAGGCAGCCCCCAGGGAAATGGAGATTGAAAAAAAAGGATAAGGTGGGTGGGAGGGAAATTTCCTGCCCTTCAGTGGCATAGACCATGGGAAAGAGAATCATTTCTTGTAAGTCACCAGTCAACTTTACATTTGAGTGCCAAAGTGAGAGGGAGTATTTCCACTAATTTGTGAGAGAAAATAATCAAGTCCCTTTTGCAGTTTTAAGAGGTTGTATCATCTTTGATTTCTTCTCTGGGCAATGAAAAGGGTTAATTCCTCACAGTGTTGACATAATCCTTTCCTTTTTCCCAGTGGCTGACTAATAAGTTAGAAGTGTTGACTCTGTTTATAACGACAAGCTTTGGACATAATATTAATGATATTGTGTGTGCAATAACATTAGAAAACAAACACAGAGGCACCTGGGGAGTCTGAAGGCATCTTCTGGCCTTTCTGGGCTGACAGCACAGAGTGGCCCTCCAACATTTCCATGTGGAAAAACATTATCTAGCACGAGAGAGTTTACTTTGAGTGACCCTCTTGCCTTTCAACAATGAGAAGTCAGGACTGTTACAAAGCTGAAAACTTGTTTTATAAGAACAGGCCATTGCTCAACCAGCTGAAAAGGAAGCAAAAAAGGCATTCCAGAGAAACAATTTGAAATGAAAACTGGACATTGAATGGAATAACGGCTGGTGTCTTTCTTTCCTCTGGCACTAACATCCTAACAAAGGGTGCAAAAGTTTTTTCCCTTATGTTTTTGCAAGGCAGAGATGGGAAGAGAGCATAGTTTGTTTATTCATTTGTCTTAGAGCCCCATGAGTACAAAGAAGTCACTGCAAGTACTTACCAAGGCTCAGGTTCACCCCACTGGGAACTTCATGCTCCCTTGATAGCCCATGTGAGATCCAAACCAGCATATGGAAGTGCTCATTTCCCTCTATTGTCTATTTAGGAGGTTTAGGGGAGTGAGGCACAATTCCAGTTATGTCACTATGGCATGGTCTGAAAGCCAGGCAGGCCTCACTGGTCACCTGGAGACACTGCTGAGCACAGATGTGCACAAGGCCTCACTCAAAGATCTGTCAGACTTTGTGCAGGTGTCCCATCCTGAGTGTCACAATGCAGGCAGAATAAACCACATATCCTACTGCTGCTGAACCATAGAATTTTTCTGGTACAGCTGTGTTTAAATGGAACTGAGTCAAGGTAATCTCACCCTTGGATTAAGAGCCACGAGTTCCTGGGAAGAGATCTTCTCCACTAAGTAAAATGTCTGTCAGCACTGCTGAAGAATCTTCTCAGATGGTTTTGGAACTCTCTTCTCTGGATGGTTTCATTACCTGCACTTGAGCAGTTGAAGTTGCAGTGGAAAGGAACACCTGAGTTCATCAAACTCAGAGCTCAGCAGGAGCCTGGCAGGGATAAAAAGACAGTCACCAGTTTGGGACATGGGCATTGTTTAGTGACTCACCCAAGATCACACAGATGGTGCTTACACCAAGAATTAGACCCACCAAGCCATCCAACACCTCTGGATTATTCATTGAGGATTAGAGTCCATTTAGGAGTCTATTTTAATATATAAATGTAGGCTTTGGAGCTATGATGGAATGGTAAATTAAATACTGAGAAGTCTGTCACATCTCTGTTCAAAGCAGGCTAACATTTCATGTAGGGAATTACATGCTTCAGACAGTTGCAATCATCTTCTGCAGAAATAATTTAAGCTTACTTCATCTGTTGTATTCTGATTTAAATTTTTATTGGAAATATAAATACCTATGTCGGTCACCAAACCAAATAAAACAAACATATTGAGTAGGGTCTATTATAGACTAATATGGAAACAAATAATCTGCAAGTCTGGTTTTATTTATAAGCTTATTTGAGTTTTTACTCTAGGCTCATATTAATCGGGTTTGTGGTTTCCACATCTGTACTGCTGATGCCCAGTGCAGACAGCGTGCCAAGTCAGACCTGGGCATCCTCCAAGCTCTAAATGGAAAACAGATGCCTCAACTCCAGCTACCTCAAGACAAGCAGGGCAAGTAACCTACCAAGTAACCACAGCGGGTGCAGCAGGCAAAGCAAAACTCTGGGGAGCTCTCTGAGGTGCCTGCTTGCAAGTTTCTTGCTTCTGACTTGCTCCAGGGGCAGCCAGGCTGCCGCCTGTATTGTATTTGCTCTCTCCGATGATCAAGAGATACCAATTCCCCTCCCAGCCTCCCTTTTCCTCAAGCTGTAGCTAGGAATTCCCAGCCTGGACCAGTTAGTTCACAGTGTCAGCTAGCAATGCATATTCTAGAGGAAGATGGAAGAACTCCTGCAGATGATGGTAATGCAGGATGAATTCTTTCCAGAACCCTTGATTATTTTTAATATTTATAAAAAGCATTTTGAATGTTCACAAAAGCCATAAATATATATCAAAAAATGCCCATGCCCCTTGTCAAGCCAAAATGGATCCAGCTGTTCTGTGGTGCTGGTCTCTGATTGCGGAGAATCCCTGTATTAATGAAAGATGTATAAAGGGAATCCCAAACTGGAAATATGATCTCTGCTCAGGACTGCTCAACTATTAAAGAATATTTCAGGGAAGTACATCAACACAAAGCTGATACTTAACATGGCTGAGATCCAGTCCTGAGAACCCATCTCCATGAGGGCATCTGTACTGCTTGCAGACACTTTTCAGAGCAAGTTGCTTACAGACAAACTTTGTTTTGTGCTGGTACATGGCCAGAGATTGGTGCCAGTGTAGCTATATCATTGCAAACTCAGTCCCTAGGGCCCAAGAGAACCTCAGTGCAGTAGGAGTGCCAAAGTTGTTTCTTCCCTGAGCACAGGAGGGAGGCCAGTATGAGAGCTGAAGCAGAATCACATACATGACAGTAATGAGAGAAAAAAAAGCAGTGTTACTGGTGTAAACACTAAACATTTAGCAGAGGCATTCAAGTTTATTCCTTGTGTACCCTCTGATGGCCATCCAGCAGCCTCTGACACCTGCAGCAATTATGTCTTTCCTGACAATTTTGACCAAGGGATGCATTGCATCCTGTGCCATAAAATACACTTTTTCAAGTCACTATAGCATCTATGTGTTGTTCACACAGCAAAATCAAGATTTGCTTTAAGAATTCAGAGCAGGAAAAGGGGGATATCTGGGAGTGGATAAAAAATTAACACAACCTCAGTGCCCCAGCCATGTCAAAGGGAATCACTCTGGCATCTCTCATCTTCTTCCTCACAGAACTGCTGCATGGCTGCTCCTCTGGCTCCCAGGCTGAGGTAATTCTTAGGAAACTGAGATGGCAAAAGCACAAAGTCTGATAGCAGAGGGGCAGATCTGTCATCAGCACAGAAGGCACTCATTCCTTGTGGCAGTGGTTGGAGAAAAGAAGATGCAATTAACAATTAGCTTTGGTAAGAGAAGACAAAACACTTAAAACACTGTTTCTACTGCAGCAAATCAGGTCACAGACTTAGGAATTAATGGTTCAAAGTCTTGGTTCCTGCTTTCCTAGATATACTAGATGAAAGAGAGAGTGAATTTCTCCTGCCACTTCTTTCTAGCTGGCTAAGAATTGGGGCTCAGCCATGGAAAAGGGCCAACCTTGCAAGAGAATAGCTTTGCAGCATTTTCAAGTAAATTCAGCACACCTTCAGATTTGTATTTCCGGCACAAAACTCAGGCTTCTCACCCCAGAAAACAAAATTGAGGCTTTTCAGTAGATGTTGCATTACTCATTTCCAGCAGAGACTAAATTCACGTGATGCAGATTATCTAGAGATGTGCAAGGAATATAATCAATTTATATATGCATAAAAGCAGCATTTTTGGTGCAAAGTCAGGTATCTTCCTCTCTCTAAGACATGTTGTGTGTAGATTAATTCAGATTCTTAAATTACATTAAAGAACCTTCTATTATTGTTCTATTATTTCGCAGCCCACAGGTGCAGGAGACCAAATCCAGCAGAGCCTACAGGCCTAGCTCAACATCCTGTACAGCACTGCCAGCCATTCTCTCCTCCCTCCTTCCAAATCACTTCAGTTCTTTGTGCCCTACAATAATTTCCTCTTCTAGTCTCTCTTTTTTAGTCCTTTGTCTGTAGAAATCTACAAATTATTTGTGGTTGCAATGATTAATTTCACGACTCACACCTAATTTGACCCTAATAACTTTGCCTGCAAAAGGGACAATTCCTTGTTGATCCAGACAACTTCTCACGCTGTGAGCACAATAAAAGGCAGAGCTGGTTATCAACGGGGAGATGCCCATTAGTATTTTTCCAGGCAGTGTCGGGAGGTCCCTTATCGAGTGGGGTGAGAGCTGGCATGTACTCCAGGCATGCAGGGGGAGGCAGATTGCTTTCAGCCTGCAAGGCCACACAATATGGGAAGTGGTGGCTTGAAAGAGGAGTGGAAGAATGACAGATGGTTTGTGCCTGTGCGTTTCTTTAGAGGACACCGGGCTCCCGCCATGGGAACAGCGTGGACAGTAAAGGCAGGGACTCCATGTGAGGAGTGACAAAGCAAGTCAGCCACGGATGGCCCGTGGGAGGCCAGAGGAAATGCACCATTAGTCAAAGTTGGAGGGAAAATAAAATGCGATGACAACTGGGCCATTCATGTGCTTCCCCTTCAAGGACTGGCCAGACCCTTCACAACTCAAAAGACTCAAGTATCAGCTTCTTTTTCTCTTCAGCCAGGCTAATGTGCACTGGCAGAGTCTGAGGAACTCCCTTGTCACTTACATTAATTCTTATCTTGTTGTTCTTGGCTACACTTCACTGAAGTACAGTGAGGGAGAGTGCTTCAATCAATAATGTAGATCCAAGGAGACACCCCCTCTGCAGTTCCTAGGAATCAACACAATAGCTTAAAGCAAATGTTCACCCAACTTGTGAACTTGGGAAATATTAGGACTTCCAGAATTAGAGCATAAGACAATGAGGTGGCCTCACAAGGATGTTTAAGCCCACACATGAACAATCTCACCACTCCAGGGTGAGAGTTTGCTACTTAATACAAAAACTGCAAGAAATCAGAGTTCTCCCTCAGTGACCTCAGTGACAGCCTTGCATTTTACAAGCAAATTTCATCAGCTGTTCCACTTTGCCACTGTCATGGGAAGCCTGAGGCACTGCTGTCACAGCTTGTGAATCTGATGCATTTTGTCATTACAGAAAGATGTTGCCCTTCAGAAGGTCCAGCTGTAAACACTCCCAAAAGGTTGGTCTCTAATTCTTCAAGGGGGGCAATACCACAGCTATATCCAGGACTTAGAATTGCCTCCTCTGGAGCTATGGCCTTTCCAGACTTGGAAAGTACAAGGGGGTTAAAGGAAGATGCAAGCAGAAAATCCTGAAATGCTCTTATGAATACGCTGGACTCTTACCCCATCAAATGGGCATTCACTCACAAACACTTAAATAAGGCTAAAAGCAGCTCAATAAACTAGAATGAGTCTCTTGCAAAAACATGGAACAAGAAAAATTCAAGGATTACAATCAAATCCTTAATTAAGAAAGAGAACCAAAGTCCTGACCTGAAACTCTTAGAAACTCTGGGTATGTGCAGAATGAACAAGGACAGAAATGCAAGCAAAGTCTGAAGTGTCAAAAGAACTCTCCTTATTCTCCTGTGTTTGAAATATGTCTAAGAAATAAACTCAGTGAAAACTAAAGAGGCAAAAATCAAAAGTTTCTGCCATTATTTAATTAGATCTCAATCTGGTGTAAATTAAATTAATTTACAAAAATATCCTTTGACAATCTAAGAGCCATTTCTTAAGTCTCCAAGGCAGCCTGTGTTCTTCCTGTCATATGGTTAATAATCTCTGCTTTCTGCATTACAGGAGTCATTCACCTAAGACAGCCCAACTGAACAGTGCCATCAGTGTGAACACCCTGCTGCCCAAACTGCTGTGCACAACAACATCTTCCCAATTATCCCAAGGTCTTTTGCCAGCAGAACATTCATTGACTCCATTTCTCTAAGGAAAATGCTTGGATTTCCTGATGTTTTCAGCTGTGTTTGTACAACTTGCCTTCGTGTGAAGTTGAAAATTAATGCACTTCCTCTTGATCCTTTGAGAGAGAGACAAAAAGGAAGATTATCAAGATTAAATAAAAATGCCAAAGCTCAATCCTTTGTCCCCATTGAACAAAGGTGTTTAAATAAAGATTGCTGAGCTCAACCTCCTGCATAAAGCTAAAAGCTCTTTCTAACCTGTTGCTCTGACACAGAGTGAACAGAATATTGGTTGGCTGTGTTACAGTTCATTCACACATTAGTAAAATATAAAAGTAAAACAAGCTTTCAATTTTAACTGTTTTGTTCGGAGTACACCATGGAAAAGTGCATTTGAGCCTTTCCTCACAGGGAGCCAACAAAGAAGCAAATATTTATTTCTTTTTCTCAATTTTTGTTTAAAGCCTAAAGCCTGTCTTTTTTCACCGTTTTCTTTCCCTTGTCATTTTATTTTACTGGAGTTACATAATATTCTAATAGCCAAGGACTGAAAAGCTATCTATAGCTTAGATTTGTTTGAGTTATGTTACCACCTAGCTAATTCCTTGCAGAGCCTTGGGGAAAAGAATCTCCTTGTGAAAGATTTAAGTAGAGGGATCTTGGTCTTTGGTTTTATGCTGAAACAAGGAATAACAAGCCTGATCCCCATATTGCTTTAAAGTAAAGGGAAGGAGGACAGAAAAGACCCAATAGACTTTATGGTCTTTGTATGATCTGAAAGGAAACAGGGCAGGTCGTGCTGTAAGGGTATAATCCATCTTTCATTTAGTATAAAGCCTTTCTTTAAATGAATGTATTAATATATTGGACATACTCTATTACAAACTGCTGAGACTCCTACCTGGAAAAATTTCCCCCACCCCCTCCTTGGAGATGCTGGTTCTGACAGGCTGCAACTCCCAATATCTCTACCCAGCTAACAATGCACAGCACCTTGTTCAAACAAGACTGGTCTTCATTTCACACTCCCCCCAGGGAATATCCACTTTTCATACTGTATCTTTCTGACTGATGCAATCAGATTCTGGAAACCTGCCTTATTGGTTTATATTCCAGCTTGTTAGGGAATGATGTTAATTTTCCATTGTAGGACCAGATGATTTTAGATATGCTAGATCTTGTCTATAAGAAACAACAAAAGTGGCACACACAGTACCATGCTCAGAAATGGACTAGAGTGAACAGCATTCCTTGCATTGAAAGTCTAGGGGTTCCAAAAAAAGACACCCTCCTCAGCCCAACAGTGCCTGAAGCAAGATATTTTACAATTACATTATGAATAAATAAATGTGCATTTTCTTATTTATTCACCTGAGATATTCTGCTTAATTTCTGCATCAGTTCACCATCATAATTGTTTTCTTCCTAGATCAGTGGTTAACTAAGCCTTTACACTGTGATGGCCAGAGTTCCATTATAGCCATTAAAGATTAGATAATTTTCTTTTGCTTCCCACAGCAAACAGGATCCCATTCATGTCCCAAACAGAATGTCAGTAGTTGGAATGATGTTTTCTTAAGGTGCATATAAGATTAAAGACTGAAATCAGATGCAGTGTTGCCAAAGCCTTTGTAATATGCATGTTTTTCATGGCAAGATGATTGACAAGAATTGCAGTAAGGTGCTGAAGGGGATATTTCACCTGGCCCATCAAAATTCAATGTAGAGGATTAGAACTAAGAAGAGCTGACAATATTGACTTTGAGTACCACAACGGAAACATAATTAGCTCTTTGACATGTAGTGGACAGAAATATTCCATTTAAAAAAAAAATCAGTTAGAGTAATTACAGCATATCTGTTGCATGCTGCTCTGGGAAAAAGGGGAAAAAAAGAGAAAGAAAAAAGGTCTGCTCTGCTGTTTCCTCTTTTCCCAGTAAAATCCAAGTTTGGCACTAGAATAAATGCATATGAACCCAGCCTTGCTGCTGGAAGAACATCAGGAAAACTTCATGCATTAAAGTAAAAAACCTCTTTTAAAAGAGAGCACACAGATCTGAAAGAATGAAAAAGTCAATGAATTTTATACAAGTTTACGTATTGCAAAACAAACTGTCTGCACTATGCTTATTAAAGGCATATTTCATTGCCTAATCATAGATGTCTATTGTACCTTTTATGTTTTGAATCATAATTGCAGCCTGTTCCCCAACTGTAATAATGAAAGACATTTTGGCATATGCTCATATTGATTCCCCTTTAACAAAGCACTTAAGACCCATACTTGCATCCCACTGAAATTAATGGCCAACCTTAACTTGGAGTACATTGATGTCACTGGCATTTAGACAAATGGCAATTTATATGGGCACAGAATTGCCTACTTTGTTGGACAGACATGAGCATCTAAAGAGAACTCTTCAAACTCAAAAGTCTTTACAATTCTCAATTGCTTTGGTTAGAAACACATTGCACCATGGCATCCATGGCTTTTATGTTTTTATCAGAATAACTCTGCTAGCAAAAAATGTGTATCTGTTGTACTGAAGTATCTTTTCCAGCTCTTGGTCTGGAATGATCTATAGTGTAGAAACAAAATTTAGTAGATGTAACAAAATACAGTACATGCAGAAATGGGAAAAGGGAAAACTTAATTGTTCAGAACATCTTGATAACAAGCTATTGTTAGGTATAATATAAATAATGCAGTAAATTCCATTCCTAATTTATTTTGTTTTTATGCTGTCTGTTACTCCTTTTGCTTTGGGATTAAGTGGTATAGGAAAATAAGAAGCAAAAAAGAATCAAGGATTATGCTTACCTTATTCCCTTTTTTTAGCCACTATTACTAGCTATCCTAATTAGTTAGAACCTGCAATGAAATATTTCAGGAAATTGAAACAGATTAAAAATGCAGAAATAGAAATGCCTTCACATAGAGTAAAGTCAATATTCATTCTCGGCATCAGATCCACGGCATATACTGAGGCAATGCTAAACTTGCCTGTTCCAGAAGCTCAGTATTACCTGACTTAATGGAACTTTTCATCAAAATCAGTGGACTTAAAGATATAAAAGGAAATTGAGATTAAATGAACAATGTACTCTCTTACTTTTCTGACAAAGAAGTTTCTCAGAGTTCTAAATATATTTTGCTAGTCATTTCTCTATTAATTTTCTAATGTTTTTACCTAGCAGTACTAATAGGCTTTGTAACAATGCATTTTCTGCACCCTATGTTGCAGAGTAAACCCAAAGTGAACAGCTCATGTAGAATACTTTAGCCTGTACAATGCTCTGACTGCACTCAGGGAGTTTACTCTTGACACAACTTCAAGAAGCATCTCAGCATGCAGGGACACTGCAAATACCTGTCAGACCTTGTTAGCTGGAGTAAACAAGACAATATTTGAAACCATACTTACCGAGTCTACAGGTTCTCTTAACTGAAGTTTAAACTAAGAGGCCATCCAGCCTGGAAAAGTCTCAATGGTTATTCAGTTTACACACAGATACAGAGAGTATCAACATTTCCTTAACAAAAGGTCTGAGTCTGTCTACTTCTTCATTTCTTTAACACATTCTTCAACCAAGAGAGATAGCATTAAGATCAAAAAATGTTATCTATTGTAAGTAGAAATCATATGTACAAAATTAAGCAAGTACAATCACACATTTACAAAAAAAAAAAATATCCTTTATTCACTTATTAATTCACAACAAAATAAATATTGGGATCACGTTTAAGGGACCCAGCAAAGCTCAGACTTGTTTGTGCCATGGCATGGTTTGACAAACAAATCCTCATCAGCTGGCATCCTGAGAAGCCTGAGTAGACTTTTTTTACATTTTCACATGCAATCAGTAAGTTGCAATGTACATCAGTTTTTTCAATTAACATTAGTCAGGCTTTTAGAAACAACTTGTAAGCACCATCCCTGGTGAATCCTTCAGGAAAAAAAGCACAATCACAGTATTTGCCATTGTTCTGCCTTGCTGTTGATTCTGGCATTATTATGTAGGTGTGACCGTATGTTTGGTTTTACTTCAGGGGGCAACAGCATTTTCCACTAAATGAGGAACAGAACCAGGTTGCTGTTGAAGAGACAGGAACAATTTCATGCAGGCCACTCAACAATTCTAAAACCAAGACAGTTCTGTTTCTTCTGAAAACAATGACATGCCTTAGTTTCACACTCTATGTACACCGAGGACACATTTCCTTGAGATCTTTCTATTTGCTGTCCCAAATAATTAATTGGAACTTTATGATGAATGAAATTAACTCATCTTTCCATGAATTTGTCTATAGGGACAGACAACTCTGTCTGCTGGATGCACTGGCAGGGCAGAGAAGCAGATTTTACGCTGTTAAGCACCAATGCTTTCATTTGTGGGAAACAAAAGGAACTGAAATAGGTAATCACTAGAAAGAAAATCTTGCACGCACACACAGAGTTTTGTCAGAGGTGAGCTGTTTCTCACAGCAGAATCCCTATTAGGCTGTATTGCCACATTTTGAAATATTTAGTAAAACATTTTAAGAAACCTTAATTTACCATGAAATCTTTCTTTGTAAACAGCTGGGAAAAATCTAGCGAGGGTTTTGGCTGCATCATACTCATAAGGCCCTTTATTAAAGGAAACAGAAACTTCTGAATGTGCAGATATGCACCTATTTATATAGATATAAACTTTTCATCATTTCTTCTGAAGGCAGCTGCAAAATTCAGGCATTGTTTCAACTACACTTCCAATCCAAATATTTTTTGTCAACTACAAACTTATGACTTCATGGATGAAGAATGGCATAGCAGATCTGATAGGGAATGCCACTTGGAGTCCAACTGTATCACTTCTTCCTATTTTATGGACCAGAAACATGGACTAAAAAAACCAGGAAAATTTGTAGAGAAAATATTTAGGATTTCTTTTGTTGTTTAAGTTAAAAAAAATACTGAAAATTTAATATTCTCATATCAAAGAGAGTGATAAATGCTGTTACTTCCTCATTTACAAGGAAGTTTTGATCCCTTTTGTCTAATAGTTACTCAGGTACAGTTCTCATGGTAGAAATGATTTCACACTTGATATAAACCAATACTGTGTCTGTGTTGCTGCAGCTGTGAAATACCAATCAAATTAAAAGAGCAGATATATACACAATCATTAGACTATTCTTCAAAACTGCAACAAGTTTGGAATGAAAATAACAAATTCTACACATAAAACACTGGTACCAATTAACTGCAAAAAGGATCTATTTTGCTTCACCTGAAGCTGGTTCTTTCAATGTGCTCTACTCTGCTGTAAAGGGTGCAAGAAACTGTGACATCAAAATATTGCATCTGCAACTGAGATTGAAATTCAGTGCAGTTTGATGTGGGTTTGCCTTTGTCAGGCTACCTCCTTAACAGGGCTCTGCACAAGAAGCTTCACTCTCAGATTTGTTCCTCTCCTGCCACAGATGAGCCAGCACCTCCCCCTTCTGGAGAGCAGAAAAATCAGCAGGAATTTGCAAGAGGGTAATGCTTTCTTCCTCGGGCCAGTATGCAAAAAAAAAAAAAAAAAGTTTCAGATAATTATTTTATATCTTTACTCAGGGCAGGACCATTTCTTTTTTGCATCACTGCTTAATGTAGTTCCCTTCAGTAACGTGTTTTATTAAAGCCAGACATAAGTCAATTCAGAAATAGTCTCCAGCTCCTCAGCAAGGAAGTCTTAAAAACAAACCAAGAAAATATTTCAGTGTCAGCCATACTTCTGCATTCTATAAAACAGAAAAAGATGCATAAGGTGGATTATTAGTGGGTTTTACCCTACTTGTCAGCTTAATATACACTGTTCAAACAGTAATTTGGGAGATGTGTCAGTTTAATTTGGACTGAGCCAATTAAAAATTTCTGGAGTAAGCAGAGGTGCCACCATAAAGTCCAGCTCTTCCTTTAGCACCTCTGAGATCACCCATTCTCAATCCTCACCATAACACTGTGACCAGGCTGCTACTGATTAACCCATTGTGATTCTTCCAGCAGCAGTACAGCTTCAGGTGATTTTCTGTTAAATTCCTTTCCATATTACATTTTAAGGAAAAACCCCCAAATTTGGCTGCTTACCCTTTGTGAACTCACTCCAGGAACTCGTTTCCACTAGTGAATGCAGTCTCAGTGTTCAACATTAGGATCAGTAATGAGCAATCCAAGCATGCAGGACAAAGCATCCCATCAAACTTCTCAGGGATACCCTGTCTGATTCCCAGCATCTGAGACTCTTCTGCTGGCTGACAGTTGTACCAACAGGGAAACCCAAATGACAACTGCTTCATTTGTAGATGGCCTCAGATGTCACGGGCTTTAGTTTTGTTTGCATATAAAATACTGTGATTATTCCCTAGCTCCCAGCAAGAGAAGAGCTTTCAGCACTTTGAAAGAGAGATTTGTTGCAGCAGGACTGCATTGGTTTTAGAACTGAGATGGTGCAAAGAAAATTTTTTGGCTGAGAAAAAGCTGTCTACAGGAGAATGAAAAAGATTCCTGTGACCTGAACCATTAAAGCTGTTTCAACTCTAAGTGCCCCTTTTCTTAACAAATACGTTTTGTGCTTTTTTTCCTTCATTCCAGGGATGGTATTTAACCTCAGCAGCCTGTGACTGTTGCATCCAGGCCAGAACGCTTTGTAATGTGCAACTTGGTAACTTCTTCAGCACAGGTAGGGTGAATGCCAATTGTCTTCATCATCTGAGGATATGTAGCACCACATCTACCAAAAAAACAACAATAAAAAATGACCCACAAAGTCAAATGCTGTTCACCTGAAGCAGCTAGAAAGTCCTAAAACATCAATGTTTTTCTGCTCTTGTCCATTTTATCAGGTAGAGGAGTTGCATTTGTTCTTCAAACAAGGCTGTCTATTATTTCTCAGGCACTTACACAACATGTAGACGCCCAGCTTCCCAACACTGAGGTAGGAAAGAATTGTCATAAGAGTTGAGACAGAGTGAATTAAGCAATTTACCCTAAGTCACAACTGAGCCTGTGGCAAAAACATATGACAAAACTGCAACCTTCAGCTTTTCTTGTACATACATGTGTGTTTCACTAACTCCAGATGGAAAAAAATGCACACAAACACACAGCAGAGGAAGAAAATCTTAATTACAACTGCTGGAAAGAATCTGCTGAAGGAAACAATATGAGAATATTCTTCCGTGAACTTAAAGTCTCTGATGCTTACACTGAACATATCAATGTTCAAGCAAGGAAAAAAGAGTCTCTTATTTGAAAAAATAAAACAAAACAAACAAACAAACCCCACCCAAAACCCCTTGTGCTACAATCCCACTTGCTTTATTCCCTTACTTGTCCAGTAACATTCTTAAGGCTTGATGACTTTCTTTTGATCTGCTATTCCTGGCAGGCCATGCTGTAGGAGTAGCTGAAATGGCCCTAAATTTAAGGATTGTTTCAAGCTCTCTATGGAATAATGTTATCTCCCTCTACAAAATACAGGGAAGGGAGCCACAGATGCCTTCTGGTGTCTCCCCTTACATCCAAAAAAGCACTGACAAGCAAAAGATCTTTGCTGACCACAGATGTCACTGGAGTGCTGAGTGGGGAGGGAAGATGAAAAATCATCCTTCAGAGAGGCTGAAGCAAGACCTAATATTTGACAAAGGAGAAGAGCAGCTTTTACAGTGGGGATTCCACACTGAAAGCTCTGGATTTGTGAAATGCAATGGAAACCAATACAGGAATCTGACCTGCTGAAAACCTCTTACTGTGGCTAAAGTTTTCATTTCCCTCAAGCAAGGCAGAAAAGCACTCCAATTTCATGTGCTTCCTTTTCAATGGTTATTTTGGATAAACTTCAAAACAATGACATCCTAAAAAATGTAGTTCTAGAATCTATACCACTGGCAATTAATGGACTACAAACACATGTTAAAAATGAGTACTGAGGGTACTCTGCAATCAGTGATTTCCAAGATATTCCTCACATGATCTTGCGGTCCTGCCTTCTTAATCCTTTCTGCTTTTCATTTATAATAGTCACTCACAACTGTAGGACTAAAACTGCAGTAAAATGGTGATAAAATTTAGGAGAATTAACTGACACCAAAACTGGTGATGATTTATTGTGTCCCAGACTACTGTCTTTGAAAAGGGAGTTAAAAACTATAATTTTTGTAATGTAAATATAGAAATCAACATTTCTGAATATGTGAATCAGCAAAAAGAAGGGGAAATGAAAGAAACAAATAAGAAATAATTGTAGCACAGAAGAAGCAAGGTAGGAATTTTCCATTTAACCAGAGAGGACTAAGAATCACTCCTCATTCCTTCAAATGGAGGGCTTCTATATTAAGATTTGAGCAAAATCTTAAACAAGATCAGATCACAAAGGACAGGTTTGTTATTGCAATTACCAGATTGCTTCAAAACAGCAATTGCTACAAAACTACCTTCCCTCTCCCATCATCCTACAGAAGTTTCTTTTTTACTATATTATATTTTGCTTATCCCCCAGAAATATAAGAATTAATGCAAATCTTTGCTGAACTTTTAAGAGGCCATGGCTATGCAAATTTAAAGATGAGATTAGGAAAGAAAACGCTTGGCAGGTGTAAAGAAAGGTTTTTCTGAAAAGCACAAATATCTTTTCAAAGAAGTTACTTGCAAAACTGTATGGTGATTTCCTATCCTGTGCACAGAATGTGAAAGAAGCTACACTGAAAAATAAAGGTTTTTCCTTTAACTATATTAAATCAACAATATATTTTCCTCAGTTGTTCCCTAACTATATCCAGTATTACAGTAACTAAATCCAGTACAGCTTAATGAAGAACTGCAGTATTTTTAGTGAAAATATGTGCAATACTCCATAAAAGTAACAAAAACATGCATTCTTTATAGTGTTGCCAAAACTAGGCAGCTATCTTTTATAATCTTACAATAACTTAAGAAGCAGGCTTTAGAAGCTGGAGACATTCTTTTGTACTTACTTGATTCCAAGAGCAAATCCTTGAATAACTTCGCCTGCATTTGGTCCAATGAAATGAAGGCCAAGTATTCGTTGCTCCCTCTCTCGTAAGCACACCATCTGAAAACAATACATCACACTGAGATCTTTTCTTAGAACACTTAAAGATAAGGCATGAAGATGAATTAAATGAAACTGGAGTGCCCCAAGATGCTAGTTCAGCTGTTTATTTCCAGTGTGCCAAAAACTTATGCACTTGCTTAAGTCTTACTGACTTCAATAGGTCTTACTCTTATTGTCCTTAAGCACTTTCCTGAATTGAAGCTTTGTAAGTGTATTTCTTTCAGACTTGAGGGAGCCACTGACAACAATAATTTCTGGTGTTGAATACTTTGTTTTTTGCCATTTGTATGAAATCCTCAAGTACTTTCTGCAGTCTGGGGACCAGACCAGTGCTCATTTCCACTGAGTGGCCACCTCAGCACTTCTCCAGACCTGTGCAGTTTTCATCAGCTGGATTCTCCCAGATGACCACCACCACTATCAGCTGGATTCTCTCAGATGACCACTACCAATTCCTGGATATTTTGTGCCTTTGAGACTCAGTCATTAAACATTTAGCAGCAGCATGTTTGGTGAAATACATTTACCACATGGGCCACATAACCTAAAAAGGAAAGGAGCCTTGGAAGCAGCCAAAGATGAAGGTTAATAAGTATCTGGGAGAGCCTGAGTCACTGCACACTTAAGTTTTATTAGAGAACTTAATGAAAACTTTTTAGTTCCTGTAAGGACACCATGTTTATAATTATGAAAAGAAAGTCAGTCTCTCCCTGCATCCTCCCATCAAGCATTAAATTATGACTAATCTACTAAGTTCTTCTATTCAGTAAAAGCTTAAATTCTTTCACCAAGAATGCCAGGAATAGCAGCAATCCTGATGTGGCATTTACATAATTCAGAGGTGACAAAATACAGTCAGAGAAACTGATGGCAATTATTGATAAATTGATAAAAAGTCTAAAACTTTGGTCTAAACCAGGAGCTTTTTTTGTTTTCATGAGTAGAGACTGAATAGTTACTGTATTTTTGAAAGCCTTACGCTTAATTTTTTGAAGTTATCATACCTTTCTCAAGAGGTGGCAATATAAATATTACATGTAACCAGTTAAGAACTTTGCTGGGAGCAGCAGAGATTGATCTCTATAGAATTTGAAATATTTCCGAGGACCTTAAAAGCAGCTCAAAGATGTTATTAATCAGCAGAATGTCACTTCTGAAAAATGCTAATATTTCCAAAGCCATTTCAAGATGTCACCAAGAAAGTATGCATCTTGAGATGGTTTTTTGTCAAACAGTGCTCTTTAAAGCTGGCTGTGCCATATCCCGTTTTAAGTTAAAAACTCACAAAACTCACCTTCATATAGCATTGAGTTGCATCTCTTTCAGCCACTGTAAACTCTAAAGGTTTGTAATATGCATGGTATACCTGGTAGGAAAAACAGGAGCAATTTGTGTTAGAGTATTATCATGTAAAAACCTGGTATTTATTATTCTAGTAACTATTACAACATATTTACACCACTGTACTAAAATTGATTTATGCATAACCTGTTTGTTACTTTAAAGAAAAATAAGGAAAGCACAGAAAGAGCTTAACACAAATATTTCTCAGGGAATCATCAGATTAAAAATAAAACTGAAAAAACTCTCACAAGCAATGCCTCTCAGACTAATGCACCAAATTAAAGGAAAATAACCCTAGCATTTTTAAGCTTCTCCCAAAGGTTCAATGTCTTGTTTACTGAAAATAATGAAATTCAAGGATCTTTTCATATCTATAATAATGCATCCCACAACAAAATCCAAACTGCAATTTTTGCATTCTGAGTCGTAAATTCTTATTTTTTCATTAATGATTTTCCCTGGGGCAAGTAAGAGTAACACAACAAATCTTTTCAGGGGTGACTTGTTGAAAGTAACAGAACCATTATTTAATGATGCTGCACAATGTAACTTGCTGAAATGGCAGCTACTTTAAAGTTGTCACACCCTATTTAAATCCCAATAGGTAACAGTTCCCATTGTGACCTGTTGCAATACTACTGAAGTTCTGAGCACTTCTGGAGACTCCAGCTGCCTAACTGTAAAAACACAGTATTTTGGAGACCAAAAGTTGTACCTGACAGAGGAGTGAAAATTCTGCCTTTTCACAGGGCAACTCTGCCACCAACTAGAAAATTAAAAGTGTTTTCATACCTCGATATTATCTGATCCGTGACGTTGCACAGCTGCTTCTTCTGACAGCCCAACACAACCATATTCCAGGGGAGTAAAGACTGTGGTAGGCACCTGCTCAGGAGGAAGCAGAGGTGTTACTGCTGAACATGTGCAGCAGCTGCCTGGCAGGCACCTGTGCATGACTGAGAGGTGCAGCTCAGGCACACACCTCCACTCTGGCTGCTGTCAAAGCTGGATTCTGGGTGATAAAACACAATTCCTTAAAAATCCTTTAAAAGAAAAAAAGCCAAAAATTGTTTTTTGCTGAAAAAAAGAGATAACTCACATTGTCATAGTCCATCAGTTCTGAAGAGTTGCCAAAAAGACGCTGAGCCAGCAGTTTTCCTGCAGCTATTGCTGTGGGTGTTAATTCAGGACGGCCCTAAGGAGAGAGCACAAAGCTTTGTTTGAGCTAAAAGAGAAGCGGCATCCAAAGATTTCTCCTGGGACCATGGGCAGTGGAAGGCCAAATCTTTGGAATTCCAGCCTGGTAGCCAGGGCTCCAAATAGAAAAAGCAATAATAATTTCTGTCCAAACATGCTTTTAAGTCTGAGTTTACTATCTGTCTTAATAGCACAGATATGTCAAATCTTTGTATCTTATCATGTCACCTCTTGAAAAGCAGCACATTTTCACATGCTGACTGTTCACTTCCCCCTTTCTCTCCAAAGTAAGCCATAAAGAAATTTTTCCAAGTGTCTTTTTAAAGCAGGAAGAGCCTAGTTTAAAGCAACAGTGTTTTTATAATATCAGACCTTTAAAAACAAAATTTGACAGACATTTTTAAAGATCACAGACACAAAACCTAGCTATTTGTAGACACTATTACTGACTTCCTCTGTTGGTCCTGGACTGGAAGAGTGGAACACTCTTTTGCTAGCACTGTGACCTATAGGGCGAGCTGGTCCTGGTCTCAGGCTCTGCTGTTACAGAGGGGCTTGAAAGGGATTGCTCTTGGCAAATGCAAACTTCCTGCAAATGAGGAATGGAACGATAGCAGGATACAATCAGGATGTGCTCCAGTTCAAGCCACGAGTTCTGGTTACTTTTTATATCTAAACAGGTCTAAGTATGTGCAAGAACCCTCATTCTGAGTGCTGGCACAGCATCACTGGAGCATCAGAACTGGTTTTAAAGAACCTGAAAGTTTTTGAAAATTGAAGTAAGGCATTTGCAAGGGAATATTTTCAAGCCCAAGGAACAACAGTCCGTGTAAGTTAATAAGAGCAAACGAAATTAATAAATCTAATAAAAAACCCCTTGGTTACGAGTTAATTTAAGACATATCATCAAAATGCTTGTCTGACATGAGAAAAGATGTCACAAATGCAGAAGGAATGATTGAGACATAAGAAAGCCATAACTGATAGACACTTGTGGAATGCCTTATAAAACATGTGAAGTTTGATTCACACAGGTCCTATTTGGATACAACACTTGTCACAGTCCTGCAAAGCCCCATTGAAGGCAGTCATTCAATAACCTCTCAAAACCAGTTCTCAGCAGGAAATAAAATAAGGATTCCACATCAAACACATTCAAAGTTTTTCACTTTTTTCATTATCCTGAAGTTTTTTAGCATTTATTGGAATCCATTCTTCCTTATCAGCTTATCTTTTTTTTGTATGATGGTAGATAAACTCTGTACATGGTATTAGCTACCATTTTCTTCATTACACATACCATATACATTTCTACATATCAATAGCCATCTAGACTTGTATCTGTACTAACCACTTAAAAGTTTCATTGCAAAAAAAAAAAACAGATCTAATATGATAACAGAAATCCAAATTCTAATTGTTAATGAAGACTAATCTATTTTTCCTCCACAGCTGATGACAAATCACAAAACTGAAGTCTATCCCTTTTTTCTTCTAACATCCATCAAGTCACAATTTTTCAAATACAGCATTTTGACTTTAAAGTCTGTAAATGTAATTTACCAGATGAAATTTGTTTTTTCTTAAACACATTTGCTTGAAACATGTCTGCCAATCATTTCTGTAGCAGGAAATATATGTTGTTTTGGCATTCCAGAAATGAATAGAAGATTGGAACGAGAGATAAAATTGTGAAAGCACTGCCATGCATTCCATAAAACCCAACTAATTACTAAAACATCCATGCAGATAAAGCCCAATTCCTCATAAACAATGACTTAAAGACCTTCCTTGGTAAATATTTGAAATGAACATTCACTTTGCAGTCATGTGTAGAACTACTCTGCTGATAATTATGGATATGAATTGTTCATAAGAATCCTCCAATGGATTATACATATAACCAAGATGGTCCTAAGAGAGTTTAAAAAGCTTTGAAGTAATGTGTATTTGTTCTAACACAACTCTTTTTGGTCTCATTTCTATTCAACGCAACATACTGTACATTCCACTTTCTCTACACATCTTTGTTGTAACACCCTTTGAAATATGACAGATGTAGAGCGGCCTGACCATGTGATAAACCTCCTTCTGAGAAAATGTCTTTATAGTGTCTGCCATGCTTTTCAACAGAACACTACTGGAGGAAGGATTTTAACACAGAGAGCACTGAAAAAAAGAATTCAAACTAAAATTCCGGCTTCATCTTCCTCATCCTGATCACAGAAGATGAAAATGCTGAAATGTTGAAAATAATATTTTGCCAAAGCCTGAATCCTGTTTTTTGGGGGTACACAAACTGACTGACACCTGGAAGATCTTTTTCCTCTTTTTTCCAAATAAAACCTTGGGTAACATTAGGATTCCATTTGTCATTCAGAGGTGCAACAAGACACCCATGCACACATAGTTTCCCACTTGTACCAGCTGGGTATGACTCCCAAATGAAAACAGTCATTCTGAGCAAGCAGGAAACTCACCTGCCCCCTTTCTCCACCCTTCAAACCAAAAACGGAGTTCTTGCAATTTGGTAGCAATTCAGTGTTTGTTCAGTGTGGAGTGGTAAAGGAGGGAGGAGGGCTTGGGAACTACTTGCAAAATTTGAGCAAAAGCACTTTACAATATCAAAGAAACTCTGACGGGGACAGAGCAGAGCAAAGAGAAATCCTGAGCAGGAACACCAGAGGAAAAAATAATTCTTATAACGACTCTTAGGATCACTGATGCTCACTCTCAGGAAACAAGATTCCCTTTCCTGTGCTCTTTTGGTAGGTCACACCCAGAAAGTACCAGAGCCAAGCTCTGCAGCTTTGTGCTTCTTAGCAGGATGCCCTTGATTCTCCTGTGTGTGTGTGTTAATTTGAGACATGCACCAACACAGAAATTTCTTTCTGCACTGGTTCCCATGCCAGTGAAATTTATTATCTAAGTTAATTCTGCTTTTAAAAAGAGACTAAATTAATTTAAATATTCAAATAAAATACATTTCATTGCTCAGCAAGTGGAATTACACAGATCACATTGTGCTGGAGTCAGATAAGAGTGGCAGTAATTCTTTTTATCTCTAAACACTTGAAGTGTATGAATACTATATGGGGATCTCGAATTCCCTGCATTGACTAAATATGCAGATAAAAGCTTAAGGGAATATTTCTACAGAGCACTTAACTTTTTCATTTTTTTCCCCAATTGTACACTGGACATAACATAGAACTGTGCTGCTGTTTTTAACACTTATATTTAGAAGTGTCTATTGAACCACTCAAGTTCAAAAATCTGCACTAATAAGGACAAAAGCAGGAAAAGGAAATCCAAGTTTTAATAACAAAATAAAAATGACAAATAAATGAAGACCCGATTTTTTAGATCCAGAGTAGGAAAGAGGAGAGCATCCTGCCTGCAACTTTATATTTCTTATTTAACTAAATCCTCAAAGGGCAGAAGACAAAAAGCATCCAAAAGGAAATGACTTGCCCAAAATAACATTGCAGATTGGCAGCAAAATAAGCAACAGAATCTAAGCCCTGCCAGCATTGCCTCTAACAACTTCTTCTTGGATGAAATTAAAAAGAAAATTTTGGAAAGCAGGAGGCCAGCCAAGGCATAAATATATATATATCTCAGGAATAAGCAGGTGTAGGAGTTGTTGTGAGCAGAAAGTGGACTTTAGGAAATACCCCAGAGCAAGAAGTGACAAGTATAGAGGGAATCTGCATATGAAATGAGAAGAAAGGAGAGGAATTCTACAAAATCCCAAAGCTCTGAGTGACTGAACAGGACAAGAGGACAGAGGAGTTGTGTAGAGTAAGGGGAAAATAAAAAGGAGAAATGCCTGAGAAGAAAAGAGTTTTAACACAATTTGAAAGGAAATGGCAAGTCCTTCACATGAAGATGGAGACAGGCAGGAAGAAACACATGTCTACACAGGGGGAAGAGGTCAGGAGTGGTCAGCAGATTTATGAGATTTAAGTGTCTCTGGCAGCTCCAGAGCCCAGTCAGAAATTTGAGGGCTATTCCCAAGATATCATTTAATCCATTACTTCTCCTCAGAAACTAAAAGCACCTGTAACATCTTATAGACCTTTAAAATATTTTAAACATGGCAGAAGGAAAAATCTTTTGAATATCTTTAAAATCATACTGTATATAGTGTTTGGATACTGCTACAGTATTTAGCTTTACCAGACTTGTAAAGCAGATACCTGCATTATATGAAAAATAATCGTGATAGGAAGGCCTCAATTCCTTAAAGTTCAGTAACAGGTGAGAGAACTCTGGATCTTGCAATGCCCAGCATTGCTCAATATTCTACATATTGCCCGAATTTTGCAGGCACAGCAGTCAGGTGATGACAACATCCTGCTGTAACTGCACATTTCAGAATGCAGGCAAACTGTGATTTCTATGAAATGAACATATTTGAGGATGCCAACCTCCAGTAGATAACCTGAGCTCTTATGTGAAATGGAAATTGGCAGATTGAAGGTATTTAAGTGCACATTTATCATTACAAGACATCCTTGTCATATATGACTACAGATTATCAATAGCACTAGAATAAGGCCACAGAATCTGGTTTTACCTCTCTAATAAATTATTTTGCTTAAGTTATAATATCCCTTTTTCTAAAAAAAAAAAAAAAAAACCAACCAAAAAACCCACCTGAAACAAAACCCCCACAGCCCCTCATGTTTATTTGGCATAATTCACAAATTATGTACAAAAGTCAAATGCATTTAGTATTTCAGCAATCACTTTATCTTATTCTAGAGGAAGGTACTTTTGTCAGAAGCATTTTGCATCAGGGACCTGACAAGCTGTTTTGTGATTAGTCTCAATTGACACCCAAAATACTCCAAATGCAATGACAGAACTTGTCATGGTCATTCCCAGTAAATGTTCTCAGCAGTAAGAACTGCCTTCACTCAGCATTCACAGGCAGCATGAAGTCATATGTCAAAAGTGATAAAAACATTATTAGAAAGATAATTGAAGTGATAAAGACATCATTATTAGCCTCTGACCAATGATGCATTCCCTGATAAACATCAGCAATAATCTCTTATGCTGAGATACTTCACAAGATCCCTGTGAAGGAAATGACTGACCTAGGTGGTTGGCATAAACACTCCAGCCCTGCCAAGTGAAAAACTGCAAAACACTAAGATATACACTAGAGCATGACCACATCTGGGGAAGAGTTATTAGTCAGGAACAAAGTTTGCTTCCTGTTATTGTAAAATAGTTTATGTAGAATCAGTACCTCTGTTATGTCTCCAACTGCATAAATGTGAGGAACAGAAGTAGCTTCACTGGCATCAACAATAATCTTCCCAGTTTCAGAATTAGTTTTCACTCCAATTTTCTCCAAATTGAGAGTTTTGGTGTCAGGGGCTCGGCCTTAAGAAAAAAAAAAAAAGAAATTAAAGTAAAGCTATTGGAAAACTTCAGCAGTGTTAATCTAAAAAGCTGGCATCCCCTACTGTGAATCTCTAAGAACTTTGTGCTATTTGATAGTCCAAGCAGAAACATGACAAAACCTATTCTGAGAAAGCTGCAGGGGTGGACAGTATGGATATGACATTCTGTGGGAAAGGATCACCATTGCCTTTGCTCAGACTTCAGAGGGTTATCCTTTTGATGTATGGAGGACAACACCCACTGGAAAAAGTCCAAAACCACACAATTTAATATTTATCAAACATTCTAAATTCAATTTCCTAATGTAGCACAAATATACACGTAAAAACTAAGCAACTTCTACACTGAAAATTTCCAATAAATATGAATGGCACTCTCTGCCAACAGTGTTTTGTGTATACTTTTTGGATAAAAAATATTACTAATGCTGTTCAACGTTAAACATTCCTGAAGTCCTTGTTTCTTGTAATCTGAATACACTTATCTTAAAACGTTTTTAGTTCCCTCAGCTTAGATAAAAAATTTTATAAACTTTGCTCTCAAGTCCTAAATGCTGATTTAGTTATCTCAAACTGATTTTTGAGCTATTTCTGTAGAGTTTAGAAACATTTCAAATGTATTTAAAAGCAAATGAGGCAAATCCAACCAAGCCCAGATTTTATTACATCTTCCTATTCCAACGATATCAAATTATGTCATATTTTTAAAAAATATTTTTGTAGTGTTTTCTGCATGGTTACCCCACAGATCACTGAAGTCAATAGCACTATACTGAGCTTTCTGTGGGTTATCTAAGGAAGCAATTAATGACCCAGAAATTGGAATCTTAAGTCCTATCCAAATTAATTGAAAGTTAATAAGCACAGTGAAATTATGAGGTACTCACAAAATTTGTAAGGTGACACAGGACCACACAGAAAAAAAAATGACCTGAATATATCCAAATGAAGGAAACATTGTAACACTGTATCTGTTTTAGAGGCTTTAAATGAATATAAATATATCTACACACACAGGTCTCCTTTGCGTGAGTCATGATTTGCATTTGATGTTAATACAGAGCTATAGCAAAGCAAAACAAAAAGGGAAACGTGTTTTCATTATAAAAACAAGCTCTTTGATGTTAATGTAGGAAATTATTAAACAAAAGGAAAGCCTGGCTTGTCAATACAGACCTAATTATATATAAACATATGATTCAGTGCTTTATACATCTGCCATATAGCCAGGCCCCTCAAACAATGTCACATCTGAATGCCTCTGTAAAGACTTCTGTGTATTAATTTCATCTGGTGAAACCAACACTTCCTCTGGGAGCACTGACTGAAGCTGTCGGCACTTGGCTATCTGTCTGTCTTCCCTTCTGTTGTCCCCATGGGATGTTGATCTGCTGTTCCTTCTCTGCCCCCTGCTCCCCAGTCCTGATGCTATCAGGCAACAAAAATAATAAACCTCTAGGACCTTATCTTGGCTCGGATGTGAAACAACTTCCTACCGTTGTATTTCTTTGTGTATTGAGAGTAAAGCCTGGGTATTCTGCAAATGGACAACTAATGGGGTTTTCTAGTTTCCCCTTTTTCCTGCCAGGCAGAGCCAAGAGAAAACTTAGCACGCAATGGCAGGCACTGAAAGAGGAAAAAAAGAAAAACTGTCAATAGAGTCATTTAAAGACCTGTGACAACAACAGTTGAGTTTATCAAACCTGCAGGGTAACACTTAACCTTTCCATTCCAGTCTATTTTAACATATGTACAGCTTGGTATTAATAGCTAAGAGTTACAGAGAAATGTGCTGCTTCTCATAGTGAAGTTTCTCTCTCAATTTTACTGCCTAACTATTATTTCTGAGAGCAAAATCAAAATTTTTAGACACTGAACTGAAGCTCTATTGGCCTTTAGCCCCAAGCAAGCTCACCTCCGTAAACCAGAACTATACTTACTGATCTTGCTTCATCTCAAATTCAGTAGCTTAGGCTCATGATTATACAAAGTGTCTTGGTAGGTTACAGTGCCAAATTTAGGGAATTCTGGCATTTCCCAACATTCACTTACTATCATAGAATCAGTTATCATTGTTTCTCAGAATTTTCATTTTATAACCATAGCTCCTAGCTTTTTTCACATATACGACTTCAAGAAAGATCCCAAATCCTACCAGGCACACAAATCCACCCTTTGCCTAAAATCAGCACATGTGCTTTAAGTTTGAAGATGTCCTGAAACTGCCAAAGAACAGGAGTGTGTGATTGTATAGGACACAAGATTAGATTCAGCTTCCATCCAAAACAGCAAAATACTATGCCAGACATCTAGAAGAAAGGTGCAACTCAAATCTGACCCTTAAAAAGGTTACCTGCCTCCTACACTTCTAATAGCACACCATAATCTCATCTTTCAGAGACCCATACACTTACCACACAGCTGTGAAAACCACACAGAGCCCTGCTTTCAGTGCCTGTCCCCATTTGCTTTTAACTTTAAAAGAAAAAACAGCTTTTTGATCTGTTTTTGTAAAATCTAACAACATGGTTTCCTTAGGGGTCTGCCAGCCAGTTTAGCTGCAGGGAGTGACAAGAGAGTGGCTGAAGCTCCCACCACAGACACTGGCCAGGCTGGCTGTGTTATGATTTGGCATTTGTGTTCTTTTTAAATGGTTGACATTAAGAGATACTGCTGTAGCTTATTAAACTACATCCCACTGTCAGTAATTATTTTTAACATTATTCATAAAATCCTACTAAAATTTCATGATGTACTGGCAAAATTTTAAGGAAATATGTACTATAATTTAGGCTCCAATAAGTTAACAATAGCAGCTGCTTTTTAACCAACTCTACAAGCTGACTTGCTTCAATCAGTATTGTAACTGGCACATCTGCAGACAGGAAATCCTCAACACCACCAAGTTTCCCAGCCTATTATCTGAGACACCTGGTGTGGGTGTGTTGATACAGAGCAAAACAATGAATCATATGGACTGCACACCAATTAACCAGCTTTAACTGTTAATGTGTTTAATCCTTAAGGGTGGAGTGCCAGTTTGAACACTAGAAAAAGTCACCACAAAATCCTTTTGCTGTTCTAAATATGGATTGTAACTCAAATCTATGAGAACAATTATAATACACGTAGTTCCACTGTACTGAAATAGTGAGCAGACTCATGTTACAACTGAATTGCAATAGTCTATCATGCAACCTTACTCCATTATAATTAACAGCAAACCACGATTTTTTCTTATTATTTCAACTTAATAGCTCTTTTTTCCCTCTTAGACAAAAGTAAACAAATTGACTTGATATTTGACATGTGTGTCCCCAACTCAGTGTACTTTTCACAGAACCACAGAATGGGTTGGGTTTTTTACCAGAAAGCTTAAGAAAAATCAAATACAGCATTTAGAAACCCACTTTTTGGAAACATTTTCATCTCACCTCATGAATGTTATTCTACAGTTTTCAGGACTGTCACATGTCCAGACAGCATGAGCTTTTTTTGCTCTTGGCAAGCACTAGTCTGTTTGATTTGTTCTGATGAGAATAATCCATTATTATAGGCTGTTTCCACAATTTGTAGAGCCCAATGCACTTCTAAGAGAGTAGCAGTTACAGTAAGGAAAAGAAAACATTTGTCACAATGCACAACCTGCTCTCTGTTTGGGGTATTAGGAAGATAAAAAGCTGACTTAACCAGGGAAATGGAACAACTGGACAATAGATTAAGTCCACTGGGCAAAATACAAAATGCTGTAAATGATCTGTTTCTGATCCTCTAATGCATCTACTCTACAACCACAAGAATTTAAATTTATGTTATAAATAAATTAAAGAGTAATGCATCCCCACTACTCTAAAACAGTAGTGCCAGATAAAAAGAATAGGAAAATAAAGCAGTCAAGGGGATTGCTAAAGCTGCTAGTAAAACTGATTATTTGCCTGCATCAAAACAGATTTCTTGGGCAGTACATTTAAGCCTATTTACTTTGTTTGCCAGATATCATCTGTCTGCCAAATACCACTACTACCTTTAGCCATGCATTATTTATCTAGAATTCCAGATAGTCACAAAGCTTTATAAGCACAAAAGACAAGAGGTTTCCTACTCCGGTGGGCTTGCAGCCCATCTGAACCAATACAGGAGCTGAGGACAGACTTGTAACAGCAACAAATGAGCAGCTTAGGGAGGCAACACTGAAGGAGTATTTTCATTCCTGTGGGCTGGACCCTTGTACCATATATCATTTATGTGTGTTAGTTATGTGTTTAGTGTGTTAGTCCTTGCAGGAAGTAGCATTTGCCTCAAAGGAGGCAAACCCAAGATTTGATTCCTATTTCTGGTGATTATGCTCGTAGACATTTGTCACAGCATTCTGATTAAACCCATTTACTCTTAGTCATCATATGTCACTTACGAGGGGTCTGAGATATATAAAACTCCTTAATGAGGTTTCAAAAAGCTATAGTTTCAAGGTTCCCTGCAATGAGCTTGGATTTTTAGAGACAGCTGTTTCTCTTTCTCTGAACTGGATGACGGCTGCAGTAACAAACTTAAGCATCACAGGGTAGAAAAAATCCTAGAAGAAATGGTAGCCTCTCAAACAGGATAAATATGCACGTCCAGTGAATAGCTTCATGAATCAATCAAGAGTGTGGAGTTAGAGAACACTACCTGCAACACAGAGCTTGCTGGAATTCATGTTCTTACTGTAGTAAAAGTGAGGAAGACTAGATGGTCTCCCATTTATTGCAGCTCATCCAAAAATAGTTTCCACAGAATTCTTCCATGTGCTGTAACTTTAATGTGTTTTTAGACAGTAACTGAACAAATCAGGCATGCAAGAAAAACAACTATCAATGTTTAAATCACTAAATATTTAGTATGGGGGGATGCTATGACTTCACTTTCAGAATGGAAAGCGTTGCAAAGAAATGTTAAGATAATCATATTTACCTACTGCCCACATAACTGTGTCAAAAGAATCGCTCTCTTCTGTGTCCAGGTCAGCATTTTTCCAAGTGACTTGCAATCTGTTGCTCTTCAATTTTTCAACTTTAATTGGGAAACATCTCTTTAAAAACTTCGTGCCGTATGATTCCATGTGCTCCGTTACTAAAGAAGCCATTTGCTGTTGAGCAGTGAAACAAATTTGTTTTTTCTTAGATACATGACCTTTTTAATGTAAACCCCTCCTTCAGCTGGGTTCAGGAAACCTTGTGCATTTCAAACATTCATTATCACTTAGTTACTATGCACTGCTAACATAAGACCTGCAACTTCATTCCAAGAGACACCTACATCTGAATAGGCAAATTATTAAAAAAAAAACACAAAACAGTATATTAATAAAATGGTTGTTTTTAAAGCATTTGTTGTTTACACAATCTAGAGCATATTCAATTTACCATTACCATAACTACAATTTTCTAGTAGTTTGATAGAAATTAAATACTTTCATAAAACAATGGGGGGAAAGTATTTCCCTCTGCCATAACACCTGACATTTCTCTGCAATGACTATGAATCACTAAGGTTTCATGGAAAGTTCTACTAGAAAAAAATTCTTTTGTCCTAAGAGCTCCTTTGAAATAATGCCACACCACACTCAAGTAGTAAAGTGTGGCATCAACAGGTTTATCCAAAGACGTCAGTGCTCTTGACTGCACCTTGCCAGAGTATGTTTATTACTTAAGGATATTATTACAAAACCACTCACATAGAACAACTATACACAAGCTCTTTCAGCTTACAAAACTTATTTTCAAAGTTGATATTAAGTAATATGAAGGCAACAGCATGGTTATGTCTCTTCAGAAACATGAGAGCTCACTAATCAGTTTCCATCAGACTCAATGTGGCTGCAGACTGAACATAATTATTTTATCTCCATTAATACTTTATTAACTTTGGTATGGCCATTGTGTTCTTCCTGCCTACAGAGGATCAAGTTCTCAGAGCAAGCCCTAC
This sequence comes from Petroica traversi, assembly GCA_025920805.1. Classification (NCBI taxonomy): domain Eukaryota; kingdom Metazoa; phylum Chordata; class Aves; order Passeriformes; family Petroicidae; genus Petroica; species Petroica traversi. Next base: position 4,681,438 of record JAHLSL010000041.1, read on the forward strand.
TGCAAGTGTTTGACCAAGTGCCACACACACACTATTCCCTGCTTGCCCAGACCTCGTGCTGTTACAGCTGTTGATTTCTTCAGTGATGAGTGTAAATCCCAAGAATTATTCTCATACAATGTTTTGCAAACTCATGCCTCCAGTTTTAAGGCAAACAAGCTGCTGGTTTTAAGGAAGCCACTCTAAAGTGGAGAGTGGGACATAAAACCAGGAGCTGTCACTAGTGTCCCTACCACAAGTGGTGTTTGTCACTGCCACTTAAGCAACACTGCTGCCTCAAAAACTGTGCACATACTAGGAAATGTCTGGAAAAGCAAACAACACTTTTTCTTTAAGAGATAAAAATAATCAAATCTATCTTTTAATTTATTTGCTGAATAAGGAGATGCAAGATATTCTCTACTTGCCTGATCAAACCCACGAAGTGGGATACTTCTCATCATGACTGTAGTGTCCAATCCAATTCCTGTTAGAAAACCAGCACACTCAAGGGAAACATCTGGTGACGCACCAGTTAAGCAAATATAAACAACAAGTTTAATAAATGTAATACATAAAAGCAGTGTACAAGTGGGCTTTTTACTTGGAGATACCAAGTTCTTCTCACACACACATCTTCAGCTTGCTTTTGTACATAGAATAAAATTTGGAAGTCTTATAGTTAACATAGTTAACATAGGATTTAAGATCCTGAGAATTTATCCTCAGCTGGTCTTCATTTCCATGATGCTACTGCATAGAAAACTATTACTATTTTCTTACCAACTCAACAGTATGACATGAGCAAAGGAATTCTGAAAACTGAACTTTCATAGGAATGACAGCTATGCTGCTTATAATCATAGATCATCACAGGCTTTTCAAAGGATACAGCTGGCTCCAACAACCAACCTGTTACATAAAAAGAAGAAAAGAATAAAGCAGTGGAATGAGCTTGTGCATCTTTTTGCACAACCAAAAAAAGACATTTTCTGATGTGGACATCTCATTTGCCAACTTTGAGTAAGCTGGGACCCCCCCCCAGTTAGGCAGAACTGCTGGTAAATGATGGAGGGTGGCTCAGTCAGCTCTTCCACCAGCTCTTTTAGCATCCTTGGGTGGACCCCATCCAGCCACATGGACTTGTGCATGTCCAAGTGTTGCAGCAGGTTTCTAACCAAGTCCTCATATTTATGGGGGCTTCATTCTGTTTCCTGTCCCCATCTTTCAGCTCAGGGGTTGGGTACCCACAGAAAAACTGCTTTTACTATTAAGGACTGAAGCAAAGATAGGCATTAAGTAACTCAGCCTTTTCCCTGTCCTTCATTACTGTGCTTCTCCCCCCCCAGTCCAATAAAGGATGGGGATTCTCCTGAGCCCTCCTTTTGTTATTACTTATAGAAACATTTTTATACTTTTTACAGCAGTAGTCAGATTAAGTTCTAATTGGGTTTTGGCCCCTCTAATTTTCTCACTGCACAACCTCATGGTAACCTTGTAGTCCTCCTTCTTCTCCAAGGGGCATAAGCACTCCTTTTTTCCCTGAGTTCCAGCCAAAATTCTCTATTCTGCCAGTCCAATCTTCTTCCCTGACAGCTCATCTTTCAGCATATGGGGATGGTCTATCAATTAGATTATGTATTCCTATCAAGTAGATTACAGTTCCCAATGTAATATTTTGTTAATTGCTAAATTTCATTTTGATTTATAACCATCTGCTTTTAAATTGTCGTATTTTTCCAAATGCCAAATATTTGCCTTTCCTGTCTTCAAACATATGTGCAAGCTATTATAGAAAATGGGTTTAATTGATTTACTTAGACTGGTATTTACCAAATAAATCCATTTTAGTTCTTAAATAAAACTCCAGCTCCCATCTCTCCCAATATTTTACACTCTTTCAATCAAGAATATTATTGAAATTGTCCATCAACACTTGCAGTTTATGAGGTGTGTCAGCTCTCCAGCACAGCAGTTTCCATGTGTGTCCCCAGTTGCCCCCTACACTGCAGCAGTTCCACAACCTCAGTTCCCTACATTTGCTGGGTACAAGAGGCAGAATGCTCAGTGCCTGTTCTGCAGGTAAAAGCAGCTCCAGCCAGGCAGCCATTAACACTCAGCTGCTGGACAGACTGCTTTGCTGTTTATGTGCTATGCAGACTTGTTAAAATCTCAGTTTGGAGATGCATCCCACACAGTATTTCCACTGACTACAAAGTATTTTGTTAGGTTATTGGACGGTTTTGCCTCTGCCTTACCCTAAACCAATCTGCAGCATCTCCCAGTTCTAACAGCAATGCTTTTAAACTTCTGAGGAGTGCAGACATGGAGGCTGCAGCTCTGTGAGCCCCAGGGACTGCACAGTCAGTACAACACATGTTTTCTCACAAAAGGCCCCAGATAACATCTCTCCATCCTACAATAAAAACATACAACTTCTGAAGGTGTACAGAGAATGGGTTGAGCTAAAGTGATTAAAATCTGCTAGTCTGGGGTTTATGTATGGCAAACAATTTAACATAATGGGAAATAATTTTTCCAGCATTAGGGCATCTGATTCATCTGTGAATGGATGATCACTCCCTCATTAGCATGCAGCTACCAGGAAGTGTTGCAAAAAGCCACGTACTGCCCACAAAGAAATATCTACTGGAGATTCACAGGGAAAAGAATGAGAAATTCTGTAATTTGGGCATATGTTTGCTCTTCTTTTTCATTAGATGAAAAATAGATGTCAGTTGGCACTTATTCATAGCATCAGCCCCACATTATTCACACTTTCTTGTACAAAACAGGGGGTTCCTGGGCATTGTCAGTGTCTAATAGAAAAGTTAGGAAAGCAGAACCTAACCTTGTTCATACCTGCTCAATCTCTCACTCACTCTCAACACATTTCAAGACACCTTTTCTAATTCACTCTGCCAAAACCCTTCATCTCAGTAGTGAGTTTCTTCCCCATGTTTGTATATCTAAGAGACTTTTAAGTTGGTTAATGGTTTACCTTTTTTTTTTTTAAATACGAATAACTGCAGGACTGACAGTTCTATAACCTCCAGGCATGTAATTTGTAGTTGAGATATGTACATTTGGAGAGAAGAAAGAATAAGTACAACACAGCTCAGACTAAAAACAAAAGGTGTTAAACTGAACCTTGGGAATATTTATAACAGAAACAAATCCGACAGAAACAAACCTTTAACAACTCCCTCCTTCACATTTGCTAAGACACAGCCTGATAAAGCACAGAAATGCTACTGTAGCCCCTGCAGGCTTATTTTGACTAAATCTCAGGAATGTAACATATAAACACTAGACTCCCACATTACACTGTTACAACTTGCATTAGCAGCAACTGGACAAAAGCCACATTTTCACAGAAACATCTTACAAGGATAAACCTTATATTTTGGTTTGGGGTTTTTTTGAGAGGGTGTTGGTGTAGGTGTTGCTTTTCTTAAAAACAATTTTCTCACATAAATCATGCTTTCAAAATTCAAGAGGTGACTGATACACTACAAACAACATAAAATTTACTTTCCTCCTGAAATTGTACCAAGAAGCCTCATTTATCTATTTGATGTTTAGCTTAACACAATGCATTTTTTTATAGCAGAAAGTCACTGCTATGAAAGGCAACTGTGTTTTTTTGCAAAAACACCAGTATTATAGTTTGAAGTCTCCTTTGCTTTTTCTAGAGTTGCTCAATAGAGAACACAAAAAAATAACATTATCTGAGTTTCATGCTAGCAAATCTGCACTTCCTATCGCAATTATTTGCATCAGGAAATTGCTTTGTAGTGCAGTGTTGACTCAGAATCTTACAGTGCTATGTGCTCTAAAAAACAACTATGGCATTTTAGTATTTCCATTTAAACCAGTGTTTTAATATTTCAGTTAAACAATAGCTTCCAAGCAAAAGTAACCCAAATGTGTCATCGTATTATCATTTGTTATCAGAATTGTCACAACTTAGGAGAAAGTAAAATTATGTTGGCGTTTCCCCCCCCAGTCGAGGACTTTCACAGCCCCGTGGTGAGGAACAGGGACTGAGCAGCCCCTGGGTGAGTTCGTGCTGCCCTCTTGTGACTTGGGGTGCAATCGTTACAGCACAACCTAACGCTGAAAATGTGCATTTAATTTGCTTTTAAAGGGAATTTCACAAGAGGGTGAGGGGAAAGATCTATCAGTTACTAATGAAGGTTGGTAGAGAGATGTCGATGCATCACAAAGCATATTATCAGAGGGGAAACAGAAAAGAAATGGTGTACAAAAGGCAATTTTGAACATTTTTCACCTTGCCACACAGAAAAGGTAGGAATGCCAGCATCTATTACAGCCACGGTAAGGTAACTTACGTTTTTCCAGGAGATTCTTTTAACCAGAACAGATCATCACTTGTGATCCCATACTCCAGTGCACCTGCAATCTATGATCACACAGGTGAATCTACAATGCAAATCCCATCAGCAAAAAAAAGCTAATAGCAATTTGTGCTGTGTTGGCTGAAGTACAGCCAGCAGACCAAGGGGAATATATCTGGGGTTGCCCACTTCCAACCTGAATTATCCTACAGTCCTAAGCAACATCAGCATATTAAATTGGAGCAAACTGTTGTCTATGGAAATATTTTTCTAAACAGCCATCCTTTATATAAAGACAATTTTTTGTATGACACAAGTACAGAAATCTCTCATATGTTGCTTTGTTTTTACATTCTTTATCCTCCTTCATTGTGTTCTGCATCTCAACCAGCAAAGCACAGGAGCTGTCAAATGGAAGGGTAACTTACATGTATAGGATATTTTGGTCTTCCTCCAGTGGCAATGACAATATTATCTGCAGTAACAACAGTCTACAAACAAAAACAAAAAAATCAAAATCAAACATTTGCAATTCTTTTATGTCTTTGGATTTCATCTATGTGATAGATGAGAAAGCTGGCACTGCTGTCAGCTATTTCTGTGACATAATAATCAGCAATACATCCAAAAAAAGGATGGAGATAAAATAAACTAATACCTGTGGTTTCTCCTACCCATCCTCTACTAGGTTTTGTTTTAATATTAACCTTGCAACTGTTCTTGCTCTGAGCAAGATTCTGATGACTACTAGGAAGCAACAGTTATGCAAAAATGACACCGTTTTAAAATCAATTTCTTGTCAGGATAAAACGCACAGAGATGACAGCAGTAAATTCTCTCTCAGGCCTGGAGTTAAACTACCTCAAAAGGAGAATGTTTCCAGAAAATCCTACCCCCAAACCCCAGATATTCAAGCTGATATTAATCAGTAACATTACACAATTATCCTCAAAAAGGAGTTAAAAAGGCATGTTCAGGCCTTGTTAAATATGCAGCAGCGGCCACCATTCCGTTCTGTGACCCAGCTCTGCATTCACACTAATTCCTCCCACACAAAATTTGGTACTACCCAGTTAATCACCCTTACAAATCACCTGAAGGAGGGAAACAGAGCAACCTAATGCTCAGAACTTGTATTTCTGTAAGCATCAGTATGACTGACCAAATCACACAGACATCTTTTGTCTCAGCATTTCCATCTGTAGAAAAAAAGCAATGGCATCTAACAGGCCAGGACAAGGACTCAGTAGGCACCAGTCAAGTCCATAAACAAGTTCCCTAGGAAAATTCCAATCTTACTCACCAAAACAAAACTGAATACCTAAAGCAATTTCCAAATAGGCAATCTAGCTCCCAGATGACCTGAAATGTTCAAAGTGAACAACACTGAAGAAATCAGCACAGCAGCTCACCTCTTTACCTGCTTTTGTTAAACCACGGACTGTATGTGGATCAGAAAAACTCCCTCTTATGTTGAAATATTTCACCTTCCTGTTTAAAACAAAACAGCATCAGCAATGCACACTTAATAACAATAGGTATAAAATACAATCAGCTACTTTTTTCTGTATTTAACTGCTAAAAAAGTTAGCAAACAGGCATAGAGCAATAAAAGGAAGGAATCTCATTTTATAGAGGTTTGCAGCTCTATCATAATTTTTGTCTTAATTCTTGTGGCACACTTAACTCCTCTATATAGAAAAGTAACTAGCCTTGTAACAAACTTTGAGATCAGGTTATTGACCTCTTAAAAAAAGACATTTTCCATTAGCCACAGCATTACTAGTCCTATCTATAGCATTTCTGATACCATGCTCATTTGAGAACACACCAAAGTGACTCAGCAGGAGTAACAAGACTAGAACCTGTTAAATTTTCTATTAATATAATTTCTCTATAAAAGGAACTGCCTGCTGAAAAACTTGGAACCATTTCTGCACTGAAAGCAAAAAAAAAATCTGCTGCTCTAGCATAATGTTATCTGTGGGTTTGTATGGCACAGAAATTTTGGGGGACGAAATCACAAGTATCTTAAGAAACCTTTACTGCTTCATATTACTGCAAAACCTTTCCAGACTAAAGAGAGCATTTACACTGCTGGAAAGCTTTTGTGTATGGTCAGTGTCAACCACTATTTCACTGAAAAGAAAAGGAAAACTGGAGAGGAAGAGACCACTTACATTGATAAGGGCACTTACAGTCCCCAGCAGAAAGGACTTAGAGACTCACAATACTAGCTCTAAATAAAAGCTTCAAAGGCAATTCTGCAATTCTACAGGGGCAAGAGCACCTCCTTGACTGTGGGAAGAAAGACAAACTTCAAAGTCTTATTTACTTGTCTTGTAGTTGTACTCTGTGTCCCCAATTCAAGGATTTCACATAATTCTGAACACCTTGTGCCATCACAGACCTGTCACAAAACAAGAAACAACATGAAGTCATCATATCATAAATTCAGGTTATGCAACACAAAGATATAGGCAATTGCTAAAAATGAGGAATGATCTACAGAATTTTTTGTTGTAAAAGCAAATTATCAAGTCCAAGTCAATGTAATTTCTGCCCCGAGAGACCAGTAACCTGTTTTTTAAACAACTACCAGGCTAAAATTTCACATGCAAAATTCACTTCTCTAAGTGTCCCATAATAAAGATCAGCTGGGAAAAGGTCATTGCTATGCATTTGTAACACACAGGAGTGGAGATGGGCAAGAGTCTTTACCAGGTATGATGAACAGGTTGGGATATATTCCAGCCATAGTGTTGGGCATCTTTAAGGGCACTCCCTAAAAGGGCTGCTTGATGCATAAGCTTTTTAGGAATGCAGCCAACATTCACACAAGTTCCACCAAGTCCCCATGTGGTTCCTTGGGAAAAAAAAGAATGAAAGAAAAAAAGTAAATGCATCAGATTAGTGTAACAATGCAGTTGGGTATGTGGTAGGTAAAAACTTCTGTAACAACTCAGTTTACTGTCTCCTACAGAGCAGTTTCTAACTTTCTTTGTGTTCATTTGCTTTGATAAAAACCATCTCTTAGACTTTTCTTCTAAACTTCACACTGTCTCAAGAAATTTTCAGCGCTCAGAAGATCCAGTTACTAAACATCCATGCTTGCAAATCTCATTTTATACATTGTACATGAGCAGCCTCAGCACAATACAATTCGTAATTTTTAGAAATTGTATATAACATTTTGACAGAGGGAAGATTCTCACTCATTTAAGTCCAAAGTCTACTATAAATGGTAGCATTAAACACTGCTAACAAGCTTCATGTGCAGGGGAGCAGGCAGAGCTGGTTCATCTTGCAGAGAATGAGCTATAGAACAAGCTGGGCTTAAGGACTTTTACTCCAGGCAAAGCAGGCAGTGTGGCTTTGGACACTGCTGTCTGGAGCAACCTGCTCACCTGAGCAACTGAATTATATGCATTTCCAATTATGACCCCAGTATTTCTCTTCCATACCTTGTGGGGAAGGTTCAACATAATCCAGAACAGCCACTTTTCTTCCAAACTGAGCAGCTTTAAACAAAGAAGCAAGGTAAGATATTTAGAGGGAGGAGAAACTCACAAACATAAACATTTTTAGTAGCACAGATAAAATAGAGGAGATGACAGCTGATGGTTTTTTCTGTCTAATTCAAGATACCAGACCAGGGACCCAACCTGCCTGTGTAGTCAGCACATTCTCTGGAAGACACTTAATAACCCAGACTGGGGCCTCCAGCTTCCACTGACCCTAAGTGCAATGTGACCTCAAAAAGATGTTTAACAACACTCATTGGGTTTGTCGGACACGTTACCCTGAGATACAACGGGGCAAGGTTCTCTACAGCAGTTAAACAGTGCTTGGAAACATCCTGAAGGGATTGATGTTTTAACACATAAATGAAATATAATATTTTAAAAATAAAGTATCTATGGAGATACTCTGAATACTTTTACAACAGTGAAATGAAAGCTTATTAGTTTTTCCCATGACAAAAGAAGAAATATTTTTTAAAAGGTTAACAGGAAAGCCAAACAAGATCACGCCACCTGCGGGTGTGAATTCATTTGTAAATTGACTGTGGAGCTGAGTTAATGATTTATGTGCATGTCCTGGAGTATATTATGCTCTTTAAAAAACTTTAGGATTATCAGTAACACTTTCCTTAGATTCCTTAAAGCCCACTGAAGCTAACCCAAAACGTATGTTAGTTATTTACAGATACAAACCTTCTTTTGCACAAGCAAGGCCTCCAGACCCTCCGCCAATGACCAGAAGATCATACTCATTCTTTCCTGGGAAGAGATTGGGAAAAAAGGAGGAAAATAAACAGACAGGGAAGATGGGAGAGGTATGTGAGGAGTATCAGAGCACGCCCACATTTACAATTGATTATTGCTGATTGGGGTTTTCTTCACTTTACCCTAACACTGTGGTTTTTCCGTTAAATTGTCTACTCTGGTTTTGTGAATGAAATACAGAAAATAAAGCAATTCAAATTAATCGAGAAAATCGATTAGATTTTTACATAATGTCCTAAAGAGACTCATAATTAATGCAACTGAGATCTAGTACAGGTCTTTGTCTCGGCATTACAGCAGCAAGTTCTACACAGATATTTTTCCCGGAGTCACCTTATCGGACTTAAAGCTTTGTATGCCGTGTGTGCCTTGCTGGGGCGTGGGGTGCGGCCAGAGGGAAGGGGGCCCCTGCTGCCACCTCGGCCTCGGCACAGAGCGGCCTCGGCACAAAGCAGCCCCGCTTCAGAGCGGCCTCGGC
>JAHLSL010000041.1:4690944-4813302 GCA_025920805.1 Petroica traversi
GGGGTGCCCGCGCAGCGCCTGAGCGGAGGGCGGCGGGGCCCCGCCTGAGGGGAGCGCTCGGCCCAGAGCCCTCACGGGGATGGAGGAGGCGGGAACGCGCTCTGGAGCTGGTGAATCGCATTCACCGACTCTGAATCACATACACCCCATCCAACCCCCCGTAATAATAGGGCCACCTGGAGCAGGTGGAATGGGGGTTTGCAATGTCTCCAGAGGGGATGACGGCACGACCTCCCTGGGCTCTGCTACTCCCAACATAAAGTTCTTCCTCATGATTAGGTAAAACCGTATGTTTTAGTTTATGGCCATTGTTCCTAATGCTGTCATATGCATTAATGATATTCCCTTTCAGTCTTCTGTTCAGAGTAAACAGGCCCAGCTCCCACAGTCTCCCTCAAAAGAGATGCTCCAGCCCCCTCATCATCTTCCTGGCCTCTGCTGGACCCTCTTCAATAGCTCCTTGTCTTTGTTGTACTGAGGAGCCCAGAATTCTGAATTCAATATTCCAGTTCTGGGCTCATCAATTAAAATCAGTTAAAGTTTGTGTTAAAATCAGACATGTGGAAGGAAAAGAAACCCCACCGTTTGCTTGACTGGCTTCCCCCCCAAATCCTGCTGTAGAAAGAGTTCAGGGAAGGCCTTTTGGGAAAGACAAGGGTCATGACGACTGCCCTAAACCTTCACTGATATCCAAGGCCTGTCCTTTCCCCTCTGTAGCTCTGTAGCAGATGTGGTGAGAGGAGCTGCCACAGCCCCTCCTCAGGTGCAGGGCACCACTGGCAGTCAGAAACCTGTGAGGAGGTGGTTTGGACAAAGCCTCTTCCATGAGGTGTTAGAGGCCACACGTGGTGTTGCTCCATGTTCCTGTCACTATGATACATTCAGGACTGTGAGCAGGACTCAGGTCTGGAGAAAATGGTTCCTCTGCTGGAATGCTGGAGTGGGGCCCAAGCAATGTGGGTCAGTGACCCTGACCTGCACCAACAGCTTTCACACACGGCTGGGCTGTGGTGGGACAGACCTCTGCTCAAGACAACCTGTCAGAGCACCTTCAACGCCTCAGCTTCCAAGCAGCATTCCCTATCCCTTTGCCAGCAGTTGATTAAGCCAGGGCGATGCTGCTGACCTATCCTGGATGGGAGCTGTGAGAGTTGTTAGTGCCTGTGATGTGTTCTGACAGCCTGAGGTGAAAGGCCTCAAAGCTGGCATTGATCAAAACAAATCAAGGGAACGAGTTTTCCTCGTTCAGAGGTGCTGGCTGTTGGCCTTACTGAAGCTCAGTACTTGCCCTGCCTGCTGCCATAGGTAGTGGGTCATGTGTGTTAAATACCACCACAGCCAGATCAGAGTTTGGAAGGAGAGAATCAGAGAATCAGACGCTTTTTCTACAGAAAAAAGGTTTTGGGCAGTCGTGGTTCAGGCTCTGGAGCAGGGGCCCTCACAAGGGGGCAGCATCCAACCATTTTGTTCCAGGTAACATCAATCCTCTGGTCCGCAGCTAAGGAGAAATGGCAGGAAATTAAAATACTCCAAAGAAAGTTTTATAGAACTGACTTCACCTCCAGTATAGCCTCATTATTTTTGTTCATCCCGTTAATGTTTGAAAATACACGAAAACAGGAATTATTATCACTTTACTAAGTGGATTGATACTTTTTTCCAGAATCATGGCTATTAAATAAACCCAACAAAAATAAAAAACCAAAGGCAAACCTCCAGTTATCACTAGAAACACTGTTGCTCACTGCAACAGCGGTATAAAGACATGACTAGAGCATACTGAGAGGCCTCTGAATTAAAGAAACCTTGAGCATATTCAGATAAAATCTTAAATGCTTTTCAAGGTATATGCCTCAAAGTTGTTTCAGCTTTTCCTTTTAGCCACTATTCTGAGTTGAATCAGGCACTGTTGAGCATATGCTCTTTACACAGATTTAGTTCAGACGTGTAGGATCAAGGGTAGAATTAAGTCTCCCCAAACACAAAACGAGTTTATGTGAGGAGATGTCCCTGCAGCATTTGGTGTTCTGCTAATAAAGAAAGGCCTTAAATATGGCAAAGCAAAGTGAAATTAAATCGAACCAAATGAAAGGAAGGTGGGGTTGGTTGCTTCTGCTGTGTCTCAAAGGATGAGAGGAAATGGCCTTAAAATGCCAAGGGAGGTTCAGATTAGATACTAGAAAATACAGCTAGTGCTGTGCCACTGAGGGGCTGTGTGCCACTGGGATGTCCCCAGCCCTCTGGCTGTATCCCCAGCTCAGGATAAAGCACTGCAGTTCCACAGGCCTTCCCATCAGGACTGCCAGCTTCAGAAGAAAGTGCAGAGTCTGTGCTGTGCCATTCCACTTGTTCTTGCTCATTCTCACAGGCCTGATCCTCGACAGTGATAGAGACAATAGCAGCAGCGAGGAGTGGGTTGTGCTGATGGTGGCAGTATCAGTAAGAGCAGCAGCCCCTGGTATTTCCTGCTGTCAGCACTGAGAGGTGTGACTGTGCTGCACTTCAAAAACCTTTTTCAGGGGCAGGAGACAGATACTGGTTATCAGATGTGGTTTGTTCTGTCTCTTTGGCTCAGCTCATAAGGCTTTCTACTCTTATTTTAATTCTTTTGTGGTTGGCATTATGTTGATTAGGTAATTAGTGATACACACACACACACACACTAATATATATATATATATATATATATATATATATATATGTATGTATATAACTTCTTTTAAGAAAATAAGCATAAGTCCATTAGCAGCAAATACATTCTATTATCAGGAATAACTTAGATGAAGCCTTGTGTTTCTGCAGTGAAAGCATATACTTCCGTAACTGAGATTAAAAAAACTTCCAAGATAGCTATCAGACTCAGCATCATATTTCCACTGAATTTTGTCAGTTGCTAGTCGTATTTAAAGTTATAAATTAACTTATACAATACCTGTGGTTTGGTTTATTTCCAAGGGGAAATGTTTATTCAGTATACTTTAAACAGTGTGGTATTAAAAGGGTAAAGGAGACACCCTGTATCAGAAATGTATATAAATCCATTTAACAAAAAAAAAAAAAAAAGGTGCTTTGTAAGTTGTGAATTGTTTTTCTTAGCAGGCAAATTTTGTCCTTTTGAATTTATTGTAAAGACAGCTTGCAGTTCTGTATGTTGTTTCCTTCATAGGAAATACATTTTATTACATTTATCAATAGCCTGCTTAAATTCTTCCTCATGGAGATGACCACGACCAAATACTTTCTACTAAACCTTCTAGAAATTTTGACTTTTCAAGCACATCTTCTTGTCTTTCCTGTTTTTTTTTGGCATAGTTCCCTTTATATCTTACATTCCCAGATCAGCAACCAAGGAGGATGGGGGGAAGAAGAGAGGCGTCAGGTAGATGCTGTCTTGGGAAGTCGTTGCTTTGTGTCCTTTTTAGTGGGTGGGGTGGCAAGTGGATTCTCTCAGAGGCAGCATTTTGTGGCGTGACCTAATGAATAATTTACAGGGGTGTCAGTGAACTCTGCTGGATCACTGGTTGAACTAAGCTGTCTCTGCTTGAGGTAGGATCTTTTGGTTTCTTACCATGTCTCTCTTTTAAAGATTATTTAAGAATTATTTTCAGAATTTTGTCTCCAAGTAGAACTCATTCAGAATTTAATCTATGCTTTTTTATTCTTTTCTTCCTTAACGTAGATAGATCTGTTCATAGTTTGTCCTGAACAAGTAACTGACTGCAAGTAAGGGAAAAAGCCAGCAGGAACAGATGAAGCTTCAAGTAACACAAGTTCTTGGCTTCATTCAAATGCTTCAGCACATATTGCCAGAAAACGTGAGGGTAGAAAAGAGGGAGAAATGTGGTAGCCTTTTCTGCTTCAAAGTTTTTGTGAGGACTTATAAAGTCTTTGAAAGCTGAAAGGTTTTTCCAGTCTGCCTGGAAAATCTTTTAAGACGCACTGTAAACAAAATAGCCTGATTGCATTATGTTCAAATTTAGAGTACAACATTGGTAGCCACCTTTCTTCTCTTTTAGCTGTTTCCTATTTTAGATATCGCCAGGCAGTTTCCTGATTCAGACATGAGTGGTGCTTCCTTTCTCAAAATTCTTCTTTTGCGTGTTTCTCAGCAAGAGAGACTAATTTGACTGTGGAAAACAGCAAATTCACATAAAAGAAAATCCCTCCTGCTATTCTGAAAATGCAAGCTCAAAAGAATTTTCTTCCACTCAGTGTTTCACATGATCTGCGGGGTTTATGATAATGTGCTAGCTCTCCTGACTCCCTTTGTTTAGGCTTTTAAAAACCAGTCTTTGTCCAGGATTATTAGAAGAAGGGAATGTCATTTGTTGTTATGCCAGGCATGGATTTAGGGGGAAAAGCTCTGGCTCCGTGCTATGCACAGCAAGTGGGAATGGCCCTGCCATGCTGCATCATGTGATTGCAGCTGGGAGCTCTGTCCAGGAGCAAGTCTGCTCAAGTTTGTGCAGCCACATCAGAGCCAAAGTGGCGACTTTCAGGGTGAGTCAGCCTGAGCCAGCCAGTTATCCTGAGCTCTGCCATTCATGTGATGTTGCTCCCAGGCTAAAGCAATCCTGGTTCTACATCTTCCCTTAGATGTGCCCTGGGAATCCAGTACTTCATAGATATTCTGAAGTACCAAACCTCTTAAGATCTTGGCCATACATACAAATTGTATTACACCAATACATTTGTAGCTCTATGCAGTTCTCTATCTCTATCTCTATCAGGGCATATTTATACTGTCTAGGCAAGGGTAAGTCATATGAATAGTATGTAAATTTATGCACTGTGGGGTTTGTAGCACTGTTAGTACATTAGTAAAAGCTTGCAAAAATATCCATACTTATATAGACTGTGTGTTGGGCTAACAGGTATATTAAAGAGAGGCATAAACCAATGGCTATCAGGCTACCAAAGAAACGTCTTTTGGAGAAGAAAATACCTCATATTACAAGATTTCAGCTTTCTATTAACGTGGAAGCAATTTGTGGACATTATCACAGTTTGGGTGGCTTAACCAATTAACCTCCAGTTTTGTCTAATTTGCAGTTATTTCCATTTGCCATTTTTACTTATGTAATGAAATATGTAGACAACAGCAAGGGTTACTTTTATCACACAAGTAAACAGCTGTGGGCAGGCAGAAGCAAGTTTGCTCCTCCCATGCTTCGAGCCTGAAGAATATAATTCAGCTCCAAGTTAGAAGACTTTTAGAAGTGTTGTCATGGGATGTTGCTCAATCTAGGAAGTCTTGGCACTAAATTATGCTGCTAAAGCAGAAGCTGGGCTGACACCACCCACAACTAGCTGTAGTTAACTGCAAGGACTTCTCCAAAGAACAGCTGTATACTTACACAAGGTCAGTGCTTAGAGTAAGTTTTGCTGTTTTAAACTCTTTTCTCCACAGCCCAGCAGTAAAAAAAATTCTCTGTTCATTTGTATTGTAGGCATCAGGGATCGTGTAGACACGACCAGCTTTTGGCCAGACAGGAAATTACTGTCAGTGAAGCTGGACTGCAGTATTGCTTACTTCATTCTTTGTTCTGCTTGATGTCTGGATTATAAGAAAATATTTGTAGAGCTAAAGCTCTGTTATACATGGAAGGGATAGTTCAAAGTTTTTCTGTATTGCCCTTGGGGACTGGGCTGTATTGCAGGGTCTTAGTTATGTTTTGTTTATAGCTAGTAGAAACACTTCAATCTTCACCTACCTATTTTTCCCCACAATTCTTTATTCAATTAATCTGCTTTAAATTATTTGTTTTTCTCTGGTCATGCTCTCAGGTGGTCTCTAATTCTTTCAAGGACCTCCCCTATCATGTGACAAAGCCTGGAGTTCTCAGAACTTCAGCTCGTTTCTGCCACATTCGGTACAAACACATTTTTTAAGTCTTTGAAAAGTTTCTAGGATTGAGCTTCAAACACTTGCTGACCAGGTCTGAATTTTGCAGTGAGAATATAGGAGAGAACTAGTACCATATTATGTTTGGTTTTTTTGTTTTTCTTCTTATTTTCTTTGATGGTGCAATTTAATTGCAGCTGGATTATATTGTTCCCACCTCGAAAAAACAATATAGACAGAGAAGCTGAGAACAAGTTTTGTAAGAATAAGCCTCTTTTATCTGAGAGCTGTTAGTAGCAGCCACAGAAATTCAAATGTGCTATTTATAATGTATTGATTGCAGCTCCTCCTGTAGTTGCTATTAAGCTATTTGCTATGCATACCTCCCCTGCCTCCAGCAGCACTCTATATTTAACCCACATGCCTAGGTCTTGTTCCTACCAATTCTGCTCTGGCTGTAGCATGCCACGTCTGAGCTGAAAAAAGAACTAAATCCCTTGGGCCAAATTCATTCCTGAAGTTGCTTGATTGAACACATTGCATTTACACTGAGCACAGATTTGGCTCGTACCTGACTTTGTCAGCATTCACTGTGCTGTAACTAAGTAACAAGAGCACTGTCGTTAGGGGACAGATGAATAGCTTTCTCTACGGTTATTAGAGCACCGAGCACCTTTAAGGAGTGCAGAATCTTTGAAAGGAGGAGTTGGGGAAAAGGACACCGCTCCTTTTAGAGTCTGTGTAACAGAACTGATAAGCTATTCCTGTGATGTGATCGAATGTGACTGAATACTGCAGGCTCCTGGACTCTTATTCTATAAAATCCACAGGAGAGCAGCACAGGAAAAGATCGGAGGGAAGAGCTTCTGCTATACTTAGAAAGGTACATATTTATATTTTCTTATTTCTCAGGCTCGACATGATTTGTTATCTTTGATAATGTCACTGTTTTAAACAGTGGTGCATTCCAGAAAGAAGTGGTGTTTTCCACATTCTGACTGGCACTCATTGTCAGGAAGCCAGTCCGTGGGCAGCAACAGCTTTCACTGAGAAAGAGTAGGACATATTTGTGTGTAATGCATTTGTACTGTATTGTAAATCTTGACAGCTGAAAGAAGTGAGATGAGATAACTCTGACTAAATTGAAAATGTAATTTATGGCTATAAGTATGCTGGAATTTGGTATTCATTTATATTCAAGAAAAAAGCTGAATGCAAGTCAAGCTTCAGTTCAGTCACATTTGACTGAATAGCTGCTTTTATAAATGTTCTGCTGCAGATGTATTTTATGGATGTTTTAATTCTCAAAAGGGAGTTCTGCTACTGCAAAATGTCTCTAAAGAAGAGACAAAAAGTGAGTACTTTTGCTTGTTAGCCCTATTGGTGCATATAGAGTATCCTTCTGATGTCCATAATGGATATTTTTTACCTTCTGTCCTTTAAAAACAAACTCTTATTTACCAATACTGTCAACCATGTCATACTGATAAACTCTGTAAACAACCTTAAACAACCTTTAGTTTGTCTCTGTACTTCTGCTTACTCAGTCATGGACTTCTCTAACAAAGCCCTCAGGTTCAGGACCACATGCATTTGCACAGCTTTGCAGTATTGAAATGCAAAAGAAAAACTTCCTGATTTACAGCTTTAGTTTGCATTAATGAGAAAAGAGTTTGATCACATTAACAATGCAAGGAACTTACTTGCCACCCAAGTTTAGCAATATTTCTCAGCAGTCTGGTACCCAGTTTACGTCTGCCAGTCTCATACTGTTGTCTTTCAGCATTCCTTCAGGATCACTGGAATTAAAAGTGACTGGGAATTTTTTGAAAAAACATAATTTTGGCAGCAGTCCTTGAAAACAGATCGTAATGTGTGAGGCCATTCTAAAGCTCTTTCAGAAAGCAATTTCTAGCCAGAGACCCTCTATGCCAACTCCAGGCACTTTTCTGGGGACAGCTTTCACTCAGGATTTGAAACCAATCCCCCCCCCTCAGCTCTGTCTCAGGCTGCCTCTTCCCACACGGTGTTTGGTTACCTGGTATGCTGTGGTGGATCCCACCTTGCCTGGCGTGTTAGAGTTGTTATTTTCCGTAGGAATAAGTCATCACTTCAGCAGAGATTCCTTTTCTAATCCCTCAGATCCCTCAGTGGGTGTCCTCACTACCAAGTTTCTGTTGCAACCCCCCCCCCAGCCTGAAGAGCAGCTTGTGGACAGCAGAAGGCTGTGCTGGGAGAGAGACAGATTTACAGTAGATTAGCTGGTAGCCTTGGAAGCAGGGCAGGAGCAGTGGGGATTTGGGACACTAAGGATTCAACCCTTGACACTAAAGATATGACCCTGTGGTATAAAGAGGAGACTGTGAAATAGGTCTGCCCTGGGGACAATTAGCCTTTTTGGTCTTTCCTCTTCCAGCCTTTTCTCCCTACCTCCATCTGGGGCAGAATCATTCAATAAGAGCTTGATTTTACCCCCTGGGGAACATGAAAATCTCAGCTTAGAAAACTTTTCACAGATCAGCTCCTAGTGTGCTGTCAGAGCACAGCATGTTCTACTTTTGTCAGTCTGCTGCATCCCAGGTAGGATTTGTACAGGTCTGCTGAGCCACCCTAACCACTGGTCTTAAACACTGGTACAAACAGTACAAACATCTGGAGTGCTCCAGTAGGAATAAGGACTATCAGAAACAAACACTTCCTAAGGGTACTGCTAGGGTCTTGTTCCTGAAAAGCTATCTTTGCTTAAGTCCCAGTAAAGTGTATTTCTTACCCTTGAATTCTCTCACCCCAACTCTGGCTTTATCATGCAGTGTGTTTACTAGGTCAGTCTGGATCAGATTGCTATAAATTCCTGTGGACCTACTTATTGGATGGAGATGAGGCCTCCCTGTGTAGCCAGTTCATTCTAAACACTGTACTTCTTTATGGGGCACATAACCATTATATAAACCTTCTGCTTTGGGTAATAGCACTGAATACCATCTAGAGAATGGCTACTGTGAAGGGAGTTTTAAGTGGGTAGCGATTATCCTAATTGGAATCTGTGTGGGGAAAATGGATTTAAACATCCTTATGAAGCCTATTTGATGGGGCTCCCAAGTAGGCAAAAGGCACTTCCCTGTTCTTTTCCTTTCATTCAGTAAGAAGAAACTTGTATTTGTTTCCTTTCAACCTGAGAAGAGGGAAGAAGACAAGACAAAAGGCTATGGGGGCAGAAAAGAACCATCAGAACTATGCATTTATGGAAGACAGAAATTTTTGTAGTCATGCTAGTGAAGCTAAATTATAGTAATTAAAAAAAAAACCTGAGAGGAAAATCTAGATTTCAGGCTAGAAATAGTGAAAAATTACTTAAAGTCTGTTCAGATTGTTTTCATGATGTCACTGGAAAATCTGAATGTCAAACTCTCAGACTAAGTTTCTATTGAAATACAAGCTATTCACATTTGGCAATATGCTGATTATTATTCAGAGAACAGTTGCACTCCCTTGAAAATACATAAACAGTAACGAAAGAATAGAAGGTAAAAAGATATTTTTTGACCTTTAAATGTACTAAATTATGAAGCTGTTGAATTGTGTTGCCTACAGCAACAGGATACAATATGTTTGGCAGAAGTTAGTTTAGACTTTCTGACCAAAATACTCTGCTTTTCTTGCTCTGGGAGAGCATGAAGAAAAACAAAATGCCACAAAAGAGTGATTGCCTCATTCAAGACAGCATAGGATTAAGAGTCAGGAACTGCAGTCCCAGCACAGCACAGATCTCCTCTGGCCTAGTGCAGGACATTGTTAAAATCTGTGTAGAAATGTGCTGACTCTTCTGCATTGTTTTCACAATGCTTCATAAAGAGCTAATATATCCTTACTAGTGTGGAAATGCTTGCATACTTCAGTGTATCAGTGTCTAAAGGCATAATTTCAGCAGAAGCTGAAAAAGGTTGAATGATATAAACTTATCAAGTGCTCCCCATTCACCAGGTTTTGTGAGTTAATAAAGTTAAAATTAGATTCTAAACCCTTTAGCACCAGAATGTTAAAGTACTGTCTGGATGCGTGGAGACTCCTAATAAACTCAAACAACAAACCAGTACTTGGCAGTTAGATTAAATGCATGAAAAATTATAGCAAGACTGGATGTACCATCATCTTTCCTCAAAGGCCTGAATTGTCAGCAGGCTGAACGCCCTTTAGGGGAAAGCATTTGAAGCACTGCTTGTCTCCACATTTTCCCTGTTGTTCATAAACTCAAGAATAATAATGTCACGTAGGCATTTGCTGTCTTGGTATCCCAAAATTGTGTCCTTTGGTTAATGCAGACAAAACTACTTTGCCTTTCCTCAGGTGTCATCTATACATTCATAGCAGGGACTTTTCTGAAAAAGATTAACTCAGCTTTACAATGCCTTGAAAGTTTGCACAAGTAGCAGCAACTTTAACTCTTGCGGCAGCACAGAGGAAGGTAAGACAGCTCATCCAAGGCCAGATCAGAAAAACATTGCCAAAATGAGACTCCCAGCTAAGTCCCCTGGCTCAGGGTCACAGAATTTACTCTCATTCCAGCCCTGGTAAACAGCAATCTAATGTATGTGCTGTCTTTGTAGAAAAGGATGGGTTTTTTTGGTGATAATATTTAGGACTTAATTTTCAGTACAAAGCAAAGCAATATCAGTTTATCCAAGCTAAAACTGTAATGAGAGGCTGTGTATTTAGGCTTAGAAGGATTCACCTTGATTAGAAAAATGTTCTATCCAGCACTTTTCCACCTCACAAATATTTCAATGTCTGTAATCTCTTATTTTTGCATCTGTAGGAATTGTTAATTACTCATAATGTAGTGAACTAAGCTTCAGAATAGTTAAATAGTCAAATCTGATACTTCTTTAACCCACTGAGTGTGAATCTCAGTAGGGCATATGCTTTTGTTAAAACTTGGACTATTTAAAGGGGCTTACTTTCATATGCTTATTTTTCTTCTCAGTAAGCATCAGTTTTTAGCAGAGGGATATTGGTTTGGAATCAGAGAAACAGTTGCAATCAGTAGTTTACGTCACATTTCCATTCACCTTCCTCTAATAGTGTTACGAAAACTTTTACAGTTTTTCTGAAACACTGAAAAAGATCTCAGTTCAATCTGGTTACTCAGACTTGCCTTAAAAATTGATGTAACCAATCATTCTAATCCTTATTTTTTCACATCAGGGAATTCTAAGAGCAATTATTTTTTAGCAGAGGTTGGAAAAACGTACCAGAAGGATTGATAAATAGCATTACTGAAAGATCCTAATTGTAACCTTTGGTGACATGGCTGGAGTTAGCTGCATGAAAATAAAGAACAGGATGTATTGGTCTGGGGTCCATCACATGGGCATTTTTATGATTTTAGAAAAACTGAAGATCATATGATAGTAAGGGGACACTGACTTCCCTAACTTAACATCTGTTCATGTAAAGCATCAGGCAGTCTCTTGAGGTTTCTTTTATAGCCACTGGAATGACTTAGTTGTTTTATCTCCACAGGCAGGTAAGTTGGAGCAGCAGATTCCCACAGTTTGTGTCTGCTTCTCTCTTTGAAAATATCTTTTTAAATCTCTGTAAGCTGAAACAGAGGTACTCCCATTCAAATGCTGATTGTTTGATTATGGTGTGCATCAGGGGAAAACTGCTGAGCTGCATTATCAAGTTATGATTTGGTCCTATGAAAGCTGCCAAAATGAGTAAGATTAGATGCATAAGAAAATAACTCAGTGCTTTAGAAAGACTCATCAGTAGTTTGACAGGTTTGGGCATGAAATTTTAATATGTTTTCTTTTAAACTCTGTCTTCTCAAAAACAGATGTACTGATACATGTTATTCATTCCTTCCCATAACGTTGTCCCTCCAGTTTTCTGTTTATTCCATTGTTGAATTTTTCATTTACCTACTATTTTCCACTTCACATTTTTGCTTTCAAAGAGAAGGCTCCCTTTATTATGGTGTTTCTAAAGCACAGAAGAGGTTGCAGTGCTAAGCTGTGTATTTGGAACCTCAGTATAAGCATTAAATAATAAGAGTGGCTGCCTTGTAATAAGTGGTTATGGGGAACTTGACTGTATGCAAGTTCAGTTTTATTGCATACTTAATGAATCTCATGAATCCACATTAAAGCTAAAATTACTGTTGCATTTTCTAAAGCTGTCATAACATGACTGTCTCCTAGGCACTGGTACTTTTAAATTGGTTGAATTGCAACCTTAATTTTCATATCAAATATTTTCCAGCTAAGAATATGCAAGCAATTACCTATTTTGGTACAGATCTTTTTTCCCTCTGGGTGCATGACCATCACCAATGCCTCTTGCTCTTGGCAGACTGCCTTTACAGTCTACTGCTGTCACTAAATTTATTTCACACCTAAGAAGACAGAAATTAAGGGGGGCAAACTTTGAAAAAAAATCTGTGTTAAAAAAAAGAAAATAAAAGAAAAACAGGATGTGTCTGTTTCCCTTTTTTAAGAAGGTACCTTCTCTGGAAAGTGGTATTCTCTGGAAAGATGATAATTGCTTCCTGAAGGAGTTCTACTAAGAACAGCCCATACTACAGTTTATGAAGGTGCTGGGGTATTACACAGAAATATTAATAATAATAAAAAACACCACTAGTTGAAAAACATTCCTTGATACCTGAAAAATAAGTGAACTCATCTAGGAGTGAAAAAATCAGCATGTACTCTGTAGGTTGTTTCTACCTGTGAGCAACCTCTGGGGAGGCAGGTGGGCTCTGCTCTTACGTGTGGTACCTCTTATGTGCAGCAGCATTCATGTGGGCTTCAAGTGCAAAGATCTGAGGCACTGTAAAAAGTGGATCCCTCTGAGTACTTGATTCAGACAGTCAGTCTGAAAAAGAAGTCTCAGCATTCCTGCAGGACAGGAAGGGGGCTGACTTAGTCTACAGAGGCTGTCTCCCTGTTTTGAGAAATCTCATTAAACGGTCTCATATCAATGCTAAACAATAAAGGAGGAAAGCTGTTCCCCCCCAAAAATACACCACAAGTTCATCCTGCTGCTCCCATCCACTCGTGCTGCCTGACAGGTTTCTGAAGGGCAGCCCCAAACATGCTGGCAGCATCTCATAGTGCTGAAGCAACAGCCTGTGGCAAGGTCTACTCAGAGAATGCCAAAGTATCCACTGTAACCAGAGGATTATGTCTGGCAGTGGTCTGAATTAATTCTGAATGCCAGTAGTCTTCAGTTCCAGTGGGACCTGACTGTAGCTGGACTGCCACCAAGTGAGTCACGGGTGTGCAGGGTGACAGTTTCATGTGTCCAGAGGCAGGAAGGTTAGAGACCTGCTGGCCTCAGGAAGAGGTTTCTGGGCTCCATCCATTCATTGGAGTTCAGAATAATTACCCGTGACCTGTGTCAGTAATCCAAATCCATCAACAACAACCATACAAACAACTAAGCCATGAAAGTCAAGTAAAGCCATGAGAGTCAAGTGAAGCTAGAGATATTTTTTTATGTTAAACTAATGATATTTTCACAGCCCTATCAGAGTTCTCAGTGGACAGATAATGTCAAACATTTTCATGTAGAAAAACTAGAAAGAGCTGAAGTCTCATCTGAAAGGTGCAGGACAACTGGGCCTGGTCAGTAGAATTATTACTGCACAGAGGAAAAGAAGAAGAATTGACATCCAGGCCTTCATGATCCTGTTGAAGTAATGAAGCAGGCTCATAGTAGCTAGGAAAAAAATATTCAGAAGGTCCAAGAAGCAAGATTTTCATGTGCTAATGATGCCTGCAGGCTCTGAAAGGAAATGTCTCAGGTCAGACTTTGCAAGAAAAGCATTAAGGGTAACTATTAACATTGGTGACTGCTTAAAAGCAAAAGAAATAGACTTTTGACAGCTCCAAACAAATCATACTTGCTCTGCAACTAAGATAAGAGGATGGGTGAACAAAATCAGCTGTACTGTATCTTGAGCAAATCTCCATGGAAACTCAGTCATCTTCTGAAGTCAAAATGTGTTCTGCATGATGATTCAAAATTTAAGTAGTGGGATAGATTTTCCCCATGTGTATATGCCAAGTCCCACTACAGAATGGAGGTCAGACCATCCATAAAAATAAGGGGTTTTCTGGGTCAATGTCTGGCATAACAAGAACAAGTAGGAAGAGATTGAAGGAGTGTTGTTATTGCTTAGAATGAAATAATCCCTTTGTCATTGGTCTTAGTTAACTTAGGCAAAATTTTTGAGGATGTTGTAGCTCCTGTTGGAGCTAGACCAGATTTGATGCTGGAAGCTCCTTGTGAAGTGGCATGCTTGGAGCCAGGACTGAGCAGCTGGGACCAGAGCATCAAATAAAGCTACTTGTTGACTGCCTGCAAAATTGGCTTCTAAAGGAAGTGCCACAGAGCACCATCCATTACCAGCTGACAGAGAGCCTTTTAACAGCTACTCTAGACACAATCAGAATTAAACTCTGTGTGTTCCTGTTCAGTGTGGTTTGTTTAGGGGAATTCAGTTCCATATTTACAAAAAGGATAGCCCTCTCCCGTGCCACCTTAACCCTGGGCTGTTTTTCTCTTTTCTTCCAGATGCTGGAGAGCTCTTCAGTCCCTTTGTTCATTGTCTTCATCGTGCTTTTCATTTTGCTGCTCATTGTGTTGCTCATCAGGAAAAACGGCACTGCTGCCCTTATCTGGAATGAAATAATCCGGGAGAAAGTAACCAATTTCATCATGAATCAGAGCAAAGAACAGAGGATTTTAAATTTTGTGCTGCAGAATGCAGTCCGAGGAGACCCCTGTAGTGTGATGGACACTATAGATAAGTACTGCTCCCAGAAAGAGTGGGCCATGAACGTGGGTGATGAGAAAGGTAATTGCAGCAGGGGTCAGCATCTGAAAGATCCTTCAACACTAGCACAGTACAGGACATCTGATGGTATTCACATGGCAACTTCCATCTGCTGCTGCTGCAAAAACCCCAACCCACACAGCCTTGTGGTCAGCAGAGTAGCTCTGGGAGCAGTGATGTTGCTTGTGCAGATGTTTCTGAGGAGGGGTATCCAGTGACTGAGCACCAGATCTGGGTTTCTGTGCTGTGCACATTACAAGTGTGTAAGCAGAGAATGGCAACTGATAGCAAAAATTTAGGATTGCATTATACCTTACTTTATATACAGGGTGCCTTTAAGGCATAATTAATTATGTTAAGTACTTTCAGATCCTTAACAACAACATATCAGATTGAAAAAAAACCCCAAAATTATGTTAAACTATATGAATTTTGTGTATGCAAGCATAAATGAGAAGTTTCTGTTGAAGGGAGAAGTCCTATCCATGTCATACATTATCAGACATTGTTGCTATTTAGCAAGTAAATAATCTTGTTCTTGCCTCCTAAATAAATATTGGAACAAAAACTTTTTTTTCATAGCTGAAGGAAAGCTATGCAAACTATAAAGGCAAAATCTTAATATGTTCCCTTAGGAATTAGAAACAAAAGTACCTCTTGCTGGGAAATTTCTGGGGAAATTTGCTTAGTCTGGGATTAACATAGCTAATGAAATACCACTGTTAAGTATTGTCATAAAAATGCTCCTCTGACATGGGTACAGTTTTTGAAAGCAGCTGCTCAGCATACCTGGCTGGGGGCTTAGGGCAGCAGAATAGTGTGCCATGGCTGAGTAAGAATATTTACAGCTCTAAACTTTGAGAATTTGTGATTAAATTCTTAATGGTTTCACTCTAGTTTTGCTCTGATGGTCTTTCCTCAGATAAGAGGAAAGCTAATGCATCTTTAGTCTCTGAGATTTCAAGAATGACTATATGGCCTCAAAATGCCTCATCATCATCTTAATAAACAAATAACACCTAGAAAAATATCACTTAATGACCATGGCTTAGCATAAAAGCCCTTCCACTACTTTTTGAGTTATCTAGCCATACAAGTAAGAGGAAACATTTTTCTCACAAATAAATCCTTTTCTTCAAAAGAACTGAATATATACTGTGTCACTTCTTTTTGGGAACACTTTCTGTTGTTAACAATTGACTAATATTTTCCATCCCACATATTCATGAAACCAAATATTTTGCAACTTTGTAAGTAGACTTTTCTTTTTTCCTTTAAAGATGAGTATTTAGGATAAGAAATTTTGTATCAGACTACAGAATGTAACATTTGCAACAAACACGAGCACTCAAAATCCAGGAGTGACAATTTCACAAATATGGCCAGTTTCTGCAAGAAGTTCTTGGAAAAAATGACTGCATTTCCCTGTTCTAACACTATAAGGTAGTTAATTCAGGGAATTACATAAGTTATATTCAGGGAATATAGGTTAATTCAGGGAATTCCTCAGAATACTCAGAAATGTGTATAGTGTGAAACTGAGATTTCTTTTAGTTGAAAGTTTGCATTTTGAAACTTAAAATGTCCATGAGTAACCTGATCACAAATAAGCCAGTTTGCAAAGGATGCAGTATATAATTTGACATCAACTCTTAATTTCAAATGCCCTGAGCAACTGAGTACATGGATTTTTAAAAATTTCTTGTCACTAACTTTCTCTTCTGTATATGACCAGTTTGATTTTGTCAAAGGGTAATCTTTTCCCATTAATTCAGGTAAAATTCTAGACAAGACAGTGCAAGAGGCCAATCCATCAGTTGCCCTGGAGCTGGGAACGTACTGTGGCTACTCAGCAGTGAGGATTTCTCGGCTACTCAAGGCAGGAGCTCGTCTGCTCACTGTGGAGTTCAACCCAGAATTTGCTGCTATAGCTAAACAGATGATTGAGTTTGCTGGAGTACAAGATAAGGTAAATACCATTTTGTCTGCAACCACTACAGCAAAACTGGTTAGATTTTGTATTATTTTTTTTTCCCCTTGTACCCATGGGCCTTATACATTTAACCAGCTCCATGCCTAGTTACAGTGCTTGACCTCTCATGGCAGGACTTCACTTCCTTGCCTTTCAAAACCCAGAAGAATACTGGGTTTATCAATATAAACTGAAAGGTTCAAATTGGTATCAAGATCGACTACAAAAAACTGAACCATAGTAATTTGTTATAAAAGCTCACAGGAATCACTTGTATTACGTGCAATGGACTTCATATGAGAAATATTTACCCAAATCTAGCTGGTCACAGTATCTGTACTCAAGCTTTGTGCAGTCAGCAGTGTCTTGACTCTCTGTAGCTGGTTGGCATGCAGGTGTTTCCAGTCTATATCCCCCCCAGGTTGGGGATTCATGCCTGAGAAGTGCCTGTCTATTCAGCACACATCTCACTTCAGTGCAGCTGGAAACACTGAAGGAAGTAAGTCCCACCAAGGGACCTTCTAATGAGTTTCTTAACTTCTTGAGGAGAAGCTGAAATACTAGTGACATCTAAAACTGCATTTTCCCCATCTGATTTCATCTCCTGATCAGCTATGAGTCATAAACCAGACATTTCCTTACCACTTTCTTTCTCCTCTCATGGTATATGGTGCTTGCCTAACAAAAATGCATGTGCAGCAGCTGCTTTCAGTTTAACAGTAGTTACTCCAATAAACCTGTGAGGAAGATGTAAGAGCCTCTGTCCTGTGTCTTGCCTCTCCTGCCCACATCAATTTTACATACTGGAGCCTCCATCTTTATTCTAACCTGACCTGTGATTTGCATTTTTTTGCTTTCCTTGGACTACAAGACTCAACTGAGTCTAAACTCTAAAAAAAAAAAAGTAATTAAAAGCACTGTTTTCAACAGGAGACTCCCATGTTTCCAGTAAAAAAACCACATTATACAACAAAAACAACAGGTCACATTTTCTGTTGTTATTTTAAAAACCAACAAAATCCAAAACACTCAAATTCATATTTTGGAACATAACTGAGTTGGTTTGTCAGAAAAGTACATTTGACCTAACCCTACCAAATAATTAAACTGACACAATATTGAGCTATAAACAGGATCTCTGATGTTTGTCTACAATTTAAGATGAGCTAGGAGCATGTCATTTTTCTTAATGTTTTGCAATTCATCAGATGGATTTGTATTTCAGGTAAAACTCCTAGAAGGCCCTTCAGAGGAAATTATCCCTCAGCTGAAAAAAAAATATGAAGTGGATACTCTGGATTTTGTCTTCCTGGACCACTGGAAAGACAGATACACACCAGACACCATTCTGCTTCAGGTCAGTTTGCACAATTCCAATCGTAAAAGTCAAGTAGGAAACACCTTCATGTTCGTGAGGCCTCTATTCTTTATGAGGGACCTCATCTGCTCTAAAATGAAGACTGGCCAAAATGGCAGCCTTACAAGAAAAGAGGATTTGAAGCCCTGGACCCTAAACTTTTGTTAAGGACAACTGCCAACACTACATAGCTCAGGACTCAGTGAGCTAAACCATTCTGCTTCCAGAACATTCAGGTGTGCAGTAGAAACCCCCCCTGGAGGAGAATGGCCTGAGTCTTACACTCCCTAGGAGTGCCTGCATGGTCACCAACCAGAACATTTGACCCCAAGCCCATCCTGATCCTGGGAGCAGGCGAGACTTGAGACCTGCATATCCCCACTCCACCTAATTTCCTCAGCACCCCTTTTTTTGCCTGGTCTATGGTGCCAGCAGAGCCTCTTGATGAAATACTATTTTGGCAGCATGGCTAAGTATCACTTGTCTGGGAGTCTTTACACTCCACCTAATTAATTGGCTGCAGAGCAATGGTAGGAAGAGTGCAGACTGCCCCAGCCAGGCACTTCTAGGGTAATACTGTCCAACTCTATGTCCAGCCCCAAATGTGGAACAATTATTCTTATTTCTTCCCAAGCTGCCTTAACCATTACTGTGGGTATTACAAACCAAGCTGGCTGTAACAGCAGTGGGCAGTGATAAGTAACTACCAGAGGACTTCTGGATAGGAAGGTATTTTCAGGTGTTAAATAACTGAGATTGACAACATCTGTACCTATCAACACAGCACATACAGATACTCTCCTAGCTCATAAAATTTTCTCAACTGCCTGTTTTTAATGAAAGTGCCATTTTTCAATTATTTTCTTCACAAATAAATCCACTTTTTTGAGCCTGCCTCTTAAATTGAGAACCTGCCAAATACTTCCTGACCCCTGCTTGAGGACTACAACACTGTTTTCTGGTCCAGGCCCCCTGTTTTTTTAGTTTTAAGCCCTGTCCTCCAGAAAGCCATTTGAAAAGGAAATTTGTTTGGGGTTATGAACAGCTAGTATTGAATTTACACAGCAGTAGCTGAAGAAAATGTTCCCTTCCTACAGTTATTTTGTACTCAAAGAATGCTTTCTTTTAAACTGCCTGTGTAAGGATGACTGAGCTCTTTCCACTGGGAAGAGCCAGTGCAGCCTTATCAGAACTTAGCCTTCACCACACAGCCAAAACAAACAGTTTAGTTCCATGATAGTGGTCACTCTGATGCAACTGTGATACAAAGTTGCAAAAAACTTCCATAAAATTTGGAGGAGAAAAAAAAAGAAAAGATCCTCAGATTTTCTCCCGTGGTACAAACCTAAAATGTATTTTCAGCAGGTATTGTAATATGGACAGTGAATATGAAGTATGAATATATTCAGATGAAATATGTACATTATTGGAAGTGGTCCAGACAAAAAAGCCAGACATGAAGAGCATCTGAAATCCTGATGACCAGTGGAAAATCCAGTATGTTGTCTCTTGCAGGCTTCTGTAAGCTGTGCAATAGAAACAGACTGGAGGGTATTTGATGTCTCTAAAATCACTTCCACTGTGCTGACTGGTGTTCAGTCCCCAGAGGCAACAGCAATAAGCCCAACGGCTTCTGCAGCACACTCATCAACAGAATTGCTCTCACAGACTGGGAGAAACAAAAAACACCCCATGTTTTGGCTGCAGCTAAGGCCTGTAACCACAGGATAACAACCAAGCTGATTAAGCTACAGACTTTGTTTTAAAACAAGTGGTAAGCCCAGATAAGCAACTTCTCCTAGACAAAAAATACCAGTAAAAATTAGGGGTTTAGGTTTACTGAAGATAAACATTGAAGTGACTATTCCAAGTTAGTTATGTCTTCTGGAAATTTGTCAGAGTAATCTTCATTGTGCAAAAACCTTGCTTCATGCCCAGATCTTGAACAAAATGGCAGGAAGATGAAAGGAGAACAAGAAAATCTTTCATTCTTTTAGCTGTTCTGTCTACCTGAGACTGGCCAAAGCATTACATGCTACTCTCAGGTGACCTAAAGAGCTACTACAACAGTTCAATATCATATTAAAAAGTTTTTAAACATAAGGCATGACAGCCAGAACAAAGCCACCTTACTATTACATAGACATAGATGGAAACAAGCTGAGGAGCCAACCACACACACTTGATTTGCTATTTCAGAATTAGCATCTCTAATGTTCTACTAATTAACAGAAAAAGTCAGCAAACAACCACAAAGGATCTAAGAGTTACTCAGTTTCTCTGGTGTCTTTTCAACCTTCCAGCCCTGTAGCACAATGGGTTTTTGGATGCAGGCGCTCGAGTGTGACCTGGTTAACATGAAAGTACATTACATTCAAGCCAATGTCTGCTTAAAAGCCACTATGAAGCAATTTCTCTTCTTTCTAGGAATGCAACTTGCTGAGGAAGGGCTCAGTTCTTCTGGCTGACAATATAATTTTCCCAGGAGCTCCAGATTTCCTTAACTATGTCCGCAAGAGCCCCCATTTCCAATGCACTAACTACCCATCTCATCTGGAATATATGCAAGTGGAAGATGCTATGGAGAAGGCTGTGTTTTTGGGATAAAGAGAGCCATTAATAATCAACTTTTGTTTCAGATGATGTAAATGCAACTGCACAGGTTAACTTGTCCATGCTTTACAGGTTTTTTTATTATTATTTTTATTTTGGAGCCTATAATTAAACAAGCACTAGTGATCTTTTTAGGCGAGGTAGAAACCAAGATATGGAGTAAGCAGGGTCTATGCCATTGGTCCACATTCATTCAGCAAACCCAAGGTGATGCTCATTGCCTTGCCTTGACAAACACATCATCAAACAACAGTTTGTTATTTTGAGCTCAACTTGAACAACCATAGTTTGGGTTTAGGGTGAAGTGGAGAAATACTCTGCAGCTTCTGAAGACTTGTGCCCCAAGCTAAACTCATTAATCATTAACAAGAGTGGAAAAAAAACATCCATGTTGCAAGAAAAGACTATTTCATGTGCCCTATTTTTGCTAAATTATTAGCATGCCTCTTGATGCACTGAAGGCTCCTATTGTGAGATCAGATACTTCTTTGCACATTTACTGCAAAACTTAATCATGTGAGAGAAAAGAGCACACACTGAAAGAAGACAGACCCATGCAGTGATGAGAAAAACAAAACAGAATTTTGAAAACACAAACAAATAAAATTATTAATCTGCCCATGCAGAGGCAGGGAAAACTGAAGTAGTAAACAGATTAAAATAAACACAGTAACAGGTAACAAAAGGAGCAAACTCTTTCCAGAATACTAAATTATGTAATATTTGACCTTGAGAAAATGCTGTTTATACCCTCATTATACTGTACATACACAGTATGGGCTTTTTAGGGGCAGGGCAAGCTGCTTACTCTGAAGTGCTGGGTATGTTTAAGATGTGTATAAAAATAAAGACCAGTGACAATGGGTTTTAGCAGGTGGGTGCTGCACACCCTGGTTCACCTCAATGCTGTTACACTACGTGAATAGTGGGGGTTGTCGTTGAGAAGATTCAAAGCCAAATATGAAGTCTCTAACTCCTGAACGATGCAGAAATCCAGTGGCATTTCCTAGCATGTCTTGCTGTGATTATATAGGGCAGCAATTGTCACATTTATAAATAAAAATTAAAAAACAATAGAGCAGGGGCATGACTTTCATTTTCTAAATGAATTCTGAACTGAACTTGAAGCTTCTGGATTTAAAACAGCCACAGAAAGACCCAACAGCTGAAAATTAGAGTGCAAATTAAAGGTAACCATTCTTGTCTTCCCAGTGTGAATCCTTTCAAGCCTGTTACAAGTTTCTTCCTTGTATAGCCCACCTTACTGCAGTGATCCCCCCCCAGACCTGTGTGCTGCAGAAAATCCACCTCCAGGACACCAGTGAGGAGCAGTGTAAAAGAAAACAAGAACTAAGGTGACAGAGCTCAGAAATGGACCAAGCAAACCATGGTGACCTAGCCAGCTTGTAAAGTGTATTTCACAGGGACAGGAGAAGGGAACACTATCAGAGTTTTCCTGACAAGTTAAACTCTGCCATATTGAGAAAGACAAGATTTTCTGTGCTGGGTTAGATTTTGCATAAGCAGCCTCAGGTGATTCTGCTGTGCTGTTCTGTGTAGAGCCGACACTGAGTTCCAACACCTCCATCTCAAACTGCAAGTCAGTGATCAGTTCTGTAACACTGCTCAGCAGCATGTCCTCTTGGTACTCAGCTCCAAGTCATTGGACCAAAGCCCTGCAGGTTGTTAGAAGCAATTTTTGCAAAACTTGCAATGCAAAATAATCTCCAAGCCCATTTACTGGCATAC
The DNA here is from genome assembly GCA_025920805.1 of Petroica traversi. Taxonomy (NCBI): domain Eukaryota; kingdom Metazoa; phylum Chordata; class Aves; order Passeriformes; family Petroicidae; genus Petroica; species Petroica traversi. The sequence continues at coordinate 4,713,323 of JAHLSL010000041.1, forward strand.
AGTTTCTAGAGCACACTGGAAAATCTGGGTAGATGCAGCTGACCAGAAAATTTGTCTGTACATCTAAAGCCTTGACTTCAAAGAATCCTCGCTTGTGTTTAGCCCTAAATACCTTTTTACCCAACAGACACTCCTGTCACAGCAGGGCTCATCACACAGGCTGATGAGCAAACCAGTCTCGGATGAGTGAGAGTAAACAGGTAGACTCTTCTTTACAAGAAGAGGATCAGAAAAATGCACTCCTACTGCTCGTTAATGGCCAAAATTACTGTTCAAGAGACTGTCAAGAAGATTAGGAAAGGTGGGAACCTGTAGAGTGGACATTCCAAAAGACGCACCAGTGAATAATGTATTTGAAATACATGCAGCAAATGTTAACAGCCACCTTTTAGTATAAAAAGGTATTTTAATTCATTAGAAATTTGCCTACATGGCAAATTGTAAAAATAAACACAATGTATGTACTATCCCAATACTTGCAGAATTCCATATGTAAGAAAAATTTTTCCACTTCACTACATTTTTGAAATGCTCTTAATTATTGGTGGCAAGGGATGAAAAGAAAAAAAGCCTGAATCAGTTTGCATGACTGACAATTAGAAAAAAGGCGTTTGGTCAGTTGAGCAAATACGATCTGGAGTCACTGACACATAAATGTGAAATCTCCTAGGGAGAAGAGGCACTTTTCAAAATAAAGTCACACTTTGAATTCTGAGAGAAGGAAAACGCAGGCAGTGGATCTTCTAACTCAAAGATATTCTGAAAACCTACTGTTTCTGCAACATTAGCCTATTACAGTTGGAAGACACAACCTACTCTTGCACAAACTTGGGATGTGGTGGTGCATGTGTTTAAGCTTAGAGTGCCCATGAGAGTGTATGACTGATGGAAAGCTCCCAAGGGGAAGAAGTCCCCTGAAACAACACACAGCTCTCTGCAAATGCTCACAGCTCATGTCAGAAGTGGTTGATCTCACCGAATGCTGGTAATTTACATCTTTTCTCCAGATGACAGCTACTGTCTAGGTTGTCTGAGTGATTCAGCAATACATGAATGTGAGGTCTGCTTTCTGCCAGAGCCTCTTTGTTACCTCAATGGGACATGATACTGCCTTTCAAAATATTGAAACAATTCAGTGTACAAGAAAGGAGGAGGATTTAAGAGGAAGTCAAACATAGCACTACTGCCTTTTGCATAATAGCACCCATGGAAGGAATCCTTCCATCAGAATTTACTTGTCTTGAGTACAGAGCAGGTATCACATGTTTGTACAGGAGCCACTGCCTCCTCGCACTGGCACGAGGAAGTGAAAAGCAGCTCACTGGAGAATTCGGAGCAATGAGTCAAACACTAAATGCAGTGAAGGGAACGTACAGAAACCCCTACGAGAGCAACCTGAAGAGAGAAACCACTGAGATCCCAACTCTCCCACCCAGGGTGACACCAGCAGGACAGTGATGGGTCCTAACCTGGCTAAGCAGTCAGTCTGGAATCAGTTACTGTAAGGTACCTTACGAATAACACCTCTGATTGCTGTGCACACACCCTTACTGAACAGAGTACCAGAGTTTCAGTCTTTGTCTGTCTCTGCAGCTCAGTTAATGACATTATAAAGCACCTTCCCGTTTCAAAAGATCCCCCATCAGCTCGTACCAGAACAAGATCCTGCCACTGCTGTGCTTCAGAGACCTTCAAAGTAAGACCCTGGGGAAGAGACTCTTGAGGACAGAGCATTACCCCAAGACACTGCTGAAACCTGAAACAGATGAGGGCTGTGATATTTCTTGCTCATTGTTACCAGATTAACCTTTCACCTGCATGACTCCCCGCTTCCATTTGCCCAACCTGTGATAAGCTGGAAATGAAATCATTTTGACAGCTATAAAATGTCAGTTGTAAAAACAACATATTTGTTTTAGCTCAGTACCCTGCCTACAGCATCTGCTATTCATTGCCATATTAGAGCACCACACAGGGAAAATCAGATTCCTCCCTGCAGTGGAAGAATGATGACACCAAGGTGCAGCATGCTAAGCCCAGGAGCCCACATCTTATCATAGCACTTGTGAAACTGTATCCTCCAGCTGCAAGAACAGATCCAGAAATGATTTTACAGAACACGTGGGGATGCATTTAAGAGATCTGAAATAAGGAGGGAAGGTAAGCTGGAGATGACCTTCCAAGTTCTGTTTGCAAACATTTGCATATAAATGAAACCTTACAGTGCTGTGAATGGTACAATCAGGAATTCACATACGGCAATCTTTGTTACTGGCAATGATTCATCAACCTTTCACTCACAGAAAACCTGACCTCCATTCTCTAAGACCTTGCAGGACATTCTGTCAACATTTATCAGGTTTTGTCAGGCTTCACAAAGGCATGGTGGTGAATATGGTGTTTTTAGGTGTGCCAGTTACTGATCTCACCAACACAGATGAGGCAGTCCTCATGAGAAAGAGTATCTGTTGGTAACTCCATGTTATCTTAAATACATGGGTGACTCTTCATTATCAGGATTTTCTTCCATTCCACAGTACCAATGTAAATTATTTGGCACTTCCTCAAAGTAACAATTTCTCATGTCAACCAAACCTCATATACTGCTACAATTTGTTTTTCTTACACACATTTCAGAAATGTGCAGTATTTGTAAAGTTACACAGATTTTATGACTTAGCTGGGAAAGGTTAATAACTTCCCAAATGGAAAAGCTATCAGCAAGTTCTGTGCTCACAAACATGCTGGCCCTTGAATAGTGGTGCAGATGTCTTTCCCACAGAAATATGCTTGTATATTAAAAAAGAAAAAACCCCATGATCTACAGTTCAGGGTCGTGCTACAACTCCAGCATATGGCAATGAGTCAAAAATGTTCAGCTTTACTCGTTTATAGGATATTTCAATTGCTCTTCATTTTCACGGACCTTTTGCTAACACAGAGCATTGACCTGAGCTAGGGTTGAATAATCCCTTACCACAGAGAACTGCTGCTGCAAAAACCAACGAATATTTGAGATACCTAATGCAACAAAAAGATAACCAATGCACATGTATTCTTTCCAGGCATTGTTTATTGAAAACACACCAAATTGTTATCCTACATACCTGGTTTCTAACAAGCATTCTACTTGTCTGCATTATGGAAAGATCCTATCATAATAATAATACATTCTGTCACGGTAACATTTGTTCTATGAAAAGCATAATCCACCTTTTTTTTCCTCTCCATACTTGTAAAATCAAACCATTCTAAGTGTTTCAGTTTATAGTACAGTGTAAATACAATGCAAAACCCCACCAGTCTAAACTACAGAGAGAATGTTGAGCAGTATTACAGAAAACACATTGTTGATTTTTTTTTAATTCTCCTACCATGAAAATTTTAAGGCACATGATAGTTACAAACACATTAGCTACTAATTACCAGTAAGCTTTTTAGTCTAGTTATGTTGTTTTTTCTGAACAGTAAGAACCAGATTGGCAGGCCTTGTAGTATCTGCACCATCTTCCTCCTCACCTTGGACTTCAGATCATCCTACCCGGATGTCAAACTTAAGACAGAAAACAAAGGCTCATAATATCTTCCCCTTAAATGCACTAGATTAGTTACTGTACCAGTAAATCAGAGAATTTCTCTGTCAAAGAGAAGGAAACACCAAATTTTAGGGGCATCATAACGAAGAAATTTTGCAATAAAACTACATCTATATAAACACCTTCAAAAACTCCACCCCAACAGCACAAACCTGCTGGCTGAAGGTATTGGCACACTGTAGGTTTCACTGAGCCAGCAGTCGCTCAGAAGGTGAGGCTATAACCACTCTAATGTGCCCATTTGGCTTCTGAAGCTTTGCTGACTTGAGGGTTTGACATGTGCACCTCTCACAGGTAGCTGAGCCTATGCTCAGCCTTAAGGCAGGTAACAGAAGGTAACTCACCACCTTCAGTCTCACACAACTGCTCTAGGAGTGAAAACTGCTTTGCCTAGCACAAGGCTTTCCTGCTAGAAAGCATTACTGAAACTGCTCCTCAGAGCTGGCACAACTTATGAAACTGCTGTAACAGGCATGCCACCCCTGGCTTTCTTCATGTGTCCCTGACAGCAAGTCAGTTCCTAGTCCCCAGGTCAGTCCTTTTTTGGGGCATCTCGGCAACACAGACAAATCTGCTTCCCTGGTAGAAGCACATTCCGAACTGGAAGGTTTGAGCATGCAACAACAGATCTGGGATAGGCAGCAGTTACACCAGAAGACACTGAAGATCAGGACCTACAGCTGCCCAAGCTGTTCCCTAGGGAGCATTTCAAGCTGACAACATACCTCGAGTTGCATTTATGGCTATATTGCTACTTAAATCCATGACAGAACCAAAATGTCCTACAGCCTTGCCTTTTTGCTCTCTTCCTTGGATTCTGAAGACACACTGACTGACCTGGGAAGCTGTAAAGCACAATTGCTCACACACTCAACAGCTAACCTTGGTGCTTCTCCAGGGAGTTGGCACACAATGTTTTTACAACTTGCACAGATCAGTGAAAATGCTTGGGAGATGTGCAAGCCCCCTTCCTGGGAAGAAGGTTCTACAGTAATCACATGCTGTCAGAAGCCTCCCTCTCCCCTGTGTTATCTCAGCCCTGACTGGGCCATCAAATTTCCTCCTCCTCTTTAGCAGGAGTCTTGCAACACCATCACTTCCTTCCACAACCATCCCTCCCACTAGAATTTCTGCAGGTAGAAATCTCTTCTACCCCAGCCCCCTGCAGGCAGATTCCCTCCTGTTTTCTCAGTGGAGCCAACAGGAAAAGAGGAGGTCACATACCTGAGCCCTAAAAAGCACTGCCTGCCTTTTAGCAGGAGACTCTAGACCCTACTGCAGCATTAGTCACACACACTGCCGCTTTCCCTTCTTTACATACAGTCCCTGCTGCCAAAATACAACAATTACGGGTTCATCTACCCACATCCCAGAACAGCTCAAACAGCCAGTCACACTTGTGCCAACAAGGGGAGAGGTGAGGGCACACATCCCACCAGTGAACTGCTGGCCACAGACAAAAAGGACATTAAATCACCAGACCTGGTTCAAGGTACCCTGCTTTGGACCTCAGCAGGTGGGCTGATAATACAAGGTGATAGTCTCACATACAAGTCATCCCCCAATCCATTTTCTTTTCCTAACCATCCAAACAAGTTTGTTGAGAAGAAAACCCCCCCCCAGTAGTGTTGAGGATGGGTTATTGCTACATACTTGGGAATTAGTTGTCAAAGTAAGACATGGGAAGGGTGGGGGTTTGATGTGTGATTCCCAGGGGAAGCCTTGGCCCATCAACTTCTTACCATCCTCTGATTTTCTGCAGCAATAAACCATGTTGTTAGCTCACAACTCTGCTGGCTGCTGAAACAACCCCAGGAAAACAAAGAACAGTTTGCTATGATGACCTGGGCAGCCAGTGCCACCTAACCTGACATGGACAGTTCGGGGTGCAGTGTAAATACCAAAAAGACTTTTGGGAGAAGCGAGATGGGGTCTGAATCTGCTTCTCAAATATCCTTAGTGTTTTAGCCCATTAATGACAGAGATCAAAGCAGACTCCAACCCAGATTCTGAGTGTCCCTGTAGTGTCCCAGTAAGAGCCACAGGATATCTAGGATTGGAAGTCATGACCATAATTGGCCCCAGTCACTTCACTTGCCCCTTCCTGCAGTTTTCTCTTTCAAATTCTTGCTGGCTTTGAAATATCTGCACAATAACTAAACCACAAAGTCTTAGCAGAGACTCCTTTCAACAGTCAGGTCTTTATTTTAAGTGAACTTTTGCTCAGACTCCTTTGGTAAATATATGGTTTGAAGTAGATCAGGGACAGACTGACAGCACGGCCCTTCTCTTACACTGTTCTAATCAGCTACAAAGCAGGTTCCATTGCTAATTACTCAACGTTTTTAAAAAAATCCTTTCATATACAAAAAGAATACACCAAGTACATAACCAAAAGTGATATAAAACTCTTCTGTGTAGCTTGGTTAAAAGGGTCTCCGCGTATTGGCAGAACAAGTATGAAAAGAGCACCATTGATATAATATACAGTCAGACAATGTATCTGGTTTCATTGCCACACTTTATGTCTACACAGAGAGACACTGCCCCGACACAGATAGTCACAGGTGCCTCTCTTTGCTTCCCTTGATCCGCTGAGCATCTTTGGCCCAATAGGACTCTCATGCAGGTGAAAAAACAAATCTTTGCTATGTTGATTTGCTCCAAGCAACTTCACCTTCCCCAGGATCCAGAAGTGACACTGCAACGTATGTGGAAGATGAGGGTCAAAAAGGGAGGGTGCGAAGCAGCAGACATATCATCCAAATCACTGACAGCTTCTGGCATCAGTCTTTTTCCCTGAATCAACAAATGCTTCCCTCTCCTGCAACTACTTTACACGGTTTTGTTAACCTATTCTCTGCACAACAATATATATATATATATAGATATATAGACTTTATTTATTTATATATATGTATTCATGTCAAATTTTTAATATACTCAAGAAGATACAAAGCTCTTGGTACTTGCTTTTTTTAAAAAGTTTTTAAATTTTTTTTTTTACAAAAAATGTAATGGTTACTATTACAGTAATATTTTGGGGGAGGTGAGATCGTTGGATACTTCCCCTTTTTAGTTACAAAAGGAACGGCAGGCACTGAAAACCGCAAATGATGTTTGCTAGACTCAAAAATGTGCTTTCCAGTCACACCGTTTTTAGGAGCTTGTTTAAAACTAAATGTGGCAATCAAAGAACAATGGCAACCAAGTAAAATCAGCAGAAGTCCTCTCATGCTGCTACTGAGACTTTTGCTTCCTATTCTCATCTGCTGCCCTCCCTTGACCAATGCCTGGAGAAAAATCAGTGATCTGAAGTCATTTAATTCCCGGCATTTCCAGATACCACATTTGCAGAGTATGTTCTCTTGAGGTAAACATTCCCCTTCAGAAGGCAGGCCTTGGCATCCTGGAGGAGAGCTGCTGCACACAGGTGATTTTCACGCCAAATGAAATATGCAATCTCGAAACAAAAGCAAAGGAACACAGAAACCATGACAATGATTTTAAAATGCCAAACAAATTCCCTTTGTGGCATTTTTCATCAGGATCTCTAGCCCGAAGCAAACATAGATCCAACACCGAAAAATTTACCGTCAAATGTAAGTGAACAAACCCATCTCAAATTTGTAGCGTGTTCAAAATAAGACATCCTACTAAAAACCTCCTATTTCCTTCAATGTCTTAACAGCTATGGCAAAAGCAGTTAATCATCATCAATGCAACAGTGATACATTTAACATGTAAAAGCTCCTTATTGCAATCTTTGAGAACACGAAAATAAAAAGCCAGCCAACTCCATTTCTCAGCACAGATTTCTGAACCAGGGACACTGAAACCTTCCATAAACTGCTTTTCAATATGTGGAAATAAAAACAGAGACAGTACAGAATTCAAAAGGCAGAAGTATTGTACACCAGATTATAATGATAATATAGCACTGTGATTGATATAGCTTACTCTAAAAGCAGATTATACAGCTTGCATCAATTTTGTCATCCACTCTTCAGTTCATTTAACTAGCATTTAATAGTTTTTGTTCTGCATTTTCTCCCTTCATTGAAATCCAATAATTCCACTCAACATTCCTGCACTTTCTGTGGGAATAATAAAGAAAACCTAAACATTTTTCAGAAAGCCTTCAAAAATGTTAAGCGTCACAGTTCAAAAGAAATCCCCCAAAACAAAAAACAAAACAATGAGCCCCAAACCAGAAAAGTGCTATTCTCCTCATGGCTACACCTACAGTATAATTTCAAATATCCCGCAGTTCCTGTCTCGCTGCGAAGCTGCCGCACGACCTGCACTTCTCCAACTTGGCACCATCCACACATAAGAGTCACCTAAGAACGCAGCCAGCTACATGGAAGCTTGGATTCTCTTTTCTTCTTGCAGGAGGGGGGGGGGGGGGGGGCGAGGCGGTGCTGTTTCTGTGGGAATGTCAGGGAGTTAAGCAGCAGAGTGTCTCGCTGTAAGGCATCGTGCTCCGCTCGGCGATGGCACTCGGGTGGGTTTGCTCCCCACGCCCTCCTGGGACCTGCAGCCCTCCCAGTCTGAATGGCAGTGGTGACTGATGAGATCCTCTGTGTCGATTCAATGTTTGTTTCTCCCCCTCAATTAAAAAAAAATGTGGTTGGACTTTAGCCCTGCAAAATAAAGTCAGAACTGATCAATACCAGTCAATAGCATGGCCTTGGTGATCTCCATCACCTGTGGTGGGACAGGGAGTGGAAATGCCAATCTGTGGCAACACGTGGGTTCCTTGAAGGGTATGTCTAGGAGAAAATGAGCAGAGACTTCATTTTCCCAAGTCAGGACCCCACCTATAAGGCTTCAATGCTCAGAGCAGAGTGCGGGAATGAAGCAGACACCACTGGGACACTGATCCCAGCCCTGAGCCACCAGGGGAAATCATGCAGCACTGAGCAGCCATGGGAGGCCAGTGCTGCAAGGACCTGCTCCATGACAGCACCTCTCAATGCTGAAAGCCTCCTCTGGGCAAGTGCTTCCAACCCAGAACCAATCTGCTAACACCTGGCATTTCTACTAGATTGAAAGGAAGGAGGGGGAAAAGATATCCAACACCACCACCCAAAAACATACAGGAGTTTTCTCTCCCACTAATGCAAGGGATTTCCACGTAGAATTATGGGTGATGGTTCATGGTTTGGTATTTGGGCCTTTAAAGTCTGTTCCCCACTCTGATGGGAAAGTTGCTCAGTGCCTTCATGACAGTCACTAAAATTTTCCTTTAGTCATAGCCAGGGGCACAACACCTGCTGTTCCAAACATAGCATCCTCTGATGGAGTGCCAGAAGGTATCACTGGGGTAACTCGAGCAAGACAGCAGGACACAGATTAGCAGTGGCAGGAGCAAAGAAAGGCCAGTGACATTACTGAGGAACTTGGCACGTGGCAAAGGCAGACAATTAGAACACAACAAAAAGGCACCTTTCGTAAGTGACACACAATAAAAAAAAAAAGAAAATGAAAAGTGGGAGTTGTGGGTCACTGTTTATTGTGTAACCAATATCATCTCTCCTTGCAAAGTAACTTGTGTACAGTCAGCAGCTTTCCTGCTGTAACTCGTGGGAGCCTCAGGGGACATCCAAAAATAGTCAAGGATATGTTTTTTCTTAAGTTTCAGGCTAATCCTTATAATGAGCATTGAGGGAGAAAAATGGTTGGAAGCAGGAACACACTACCCAAATTCATTCCCATGGCCTAACAGCAGAAATATTTCACATTTCAGCTGACAACCAATCATTCACAATATTAATTTTCTGCCTGGTTATTTGACAGGTTATTTTTAATCAAACAGTGGTGTTTGATTGCATTTCATTAAAGATACACTGAATAATAGAAACACCACTTTTTTTCTTCCAAATGCATTTTCTTGTATCTGTAAGTTAGCAGTTAGAGTTGAGGAGATTTCACAGCTATACAGATCATGCACAAGAGAAAGTTATTCACTACCCCCATTACCATTAAAAGGACCTACCATGCATGCAAATTAGACCCAGGAGTCAACAGGCTGGGGTTTTATGTCACGGGCATCCACCAGATTCACCGAAGCCCTGTTACTCCTGTTAATGTTTTTCCTATTTGTGTCATTCTGCAGCACAGGGTGAGGAGTTAAAGCAAAACAGAGTGGATTAATCAAACAAAACCACCAAACAAGTCAGCTTAAAGTAGCACAAGGGCAAATTAGTGGTAGAGAAAGAAACAAGATCAGCAAAGGCACAATACTGACAAAAGCATCTGCAACAGCCAAAAGGCCACACTTCCCTGGATTCCCAGCCTCCCCTGAGCTTTCACACAGCTCATAAGCCACAACCCCCACAGCCACACTTCATTTGGCAGCACAGGGAGGAAGAACAGCAGCTGCTCAGCTCTGCCCAGGTGAGGGCAGGGCTGTGCACACCTTTGCTGTGCACAACAGCCTGGATTCAGGCTACCCCCAGGTGCTCAGAACCAAGAGGCAGCACAGGCTGTGGGCCACACATTGTTGAGGTGAAATGTTTTTTCTCTCTTTCTCATAAAAGCAAAGCCTTTGCTGAGTCTGATTGTGCTTCACCTCAGTCATATACTGGAGTTAGGGCTGCTTGATGTGATTTTGAGGGTTGCATTGGACCACTTTAATGAATTTTGAGTGGCAAAAATAACAAGTACTTGTTAATTTTCCTACCCTACCCTATTTTCCTTGAGAAGACATTTTCTGCCAAGCTCCTATTGATTGACATTCTTATATAACTGACTGCATCTATTCCTGCTGCATCCTTGCAAGTTGTACTAGAACTGTGGTGAGGGAACTAGGAGGTTTATTTGATTGACACTGGCACAAGCAGGACCATCTCCTGCCAACTGGAGGAGGGGGACACCTTGTAGGACTTCAGTAATCAGCTTAAAAACATTCCAGGCAGATTGAAGCCACTCTCCAGGGTGTACCTTCATGGAAAGGCAGGATGCAGCAGGAAATACCTGACTCAGCAATTAAAACAGGCAGGCTGGTGCAGCAGGACACCTTCCTGGTTTACCATCTATGGATGGTGTTTTTCTCCAAATTCCATTTTAAAATTTCCCTTGTTCAGTGATGCTGGGTTTGCCTTTCAACTGACTGAAATTTAACTGTTTCCACTCAATATGAATCACCTGGATTTTCTGGTATTATCATCAATGTGTTGAAGGTTATCAAGGACAGCCTTCTGTAGATAGCAATAATGTCTTCTACCACTGACTCTTACTTCAATGAATCCTCCTTTTCCTTCTTGAAATTACTTCCCCAGGGGAAAACCCAAGCTTGTTTTAAGGCCGGGAGAACTGGTGGCCACAGCATTAACAGACTTTTAAAAAGGTCACTGAAAAGGTACAGCAGTGCAACAAAAACTACACAGAGCCTACTGAGCCACATTTGCACACAGCCCACAGTACAAAAAGCTTTGTGAAGTAAGAATTATTTTTAATTAGAAGGTAGTCTAAATTTGTATATAGAAGGCACACATATCACTGAGAATGCCTTTTCTTCAGTCTCCATCTCCCTGGCCCATGGCCATGGTCTCACCATCAGGACTGTCAATGAGTGTGGCAGAAGTGAGTACTGTTCACCACACTGCTGGACATGGACACACAAGATCACACCTACTTCTTGTGGTTAAGACAATAAAGCAGCGTGACAATCTCAAGAGACTTGTCAGAACAAAGTCTGAGCACAGTTACACAGCTCAGGGCCAGGGAATGCTGCCTGGACAAGGGCGACAGAACAAACACTTTCTATTTTTACAACCTCATCCACTTACAAGAGTACAGCAACTACCTGCATTTGCTCCTGCACTGGAAAGCAGCATTTTGTTTTTATTTCTAGTTACCCAAGTGCTAAATCACCAAGTAATGCCTTTATGTGAAATAAAAAAAGGCCCTTTACAGCCCCCTGGTGAGTGACTACCCTGTGTTTCTGGCTGAGGACGTTTGATTCCCTGCTTCCCAAGGCACTAACTAGCACTGAGCAGTGAGAGGGAGCTCACTTTTAAAGGTTCTTTCTCGGAGGCATCCCCTGTGTTATCACTGGTCTTGTACTTGCGCTCCTTGTCCCGGTGGTCGATGGTGGAATATCCGTCTGAGGAGAAAAACACAACAGTCAGGCAGGAAGCACAAACAAGAGCAGAAACAGAGCTGATGCAAGCAGAATTCTTCAGCAAAGGAAAAGAAGCCACAACCCAAAGATGCCGGCAGCCTGCTTCTCATGTGCTCCAGCTCTGAAATTTCATTTTTACCAGCTAAAAACAAACAGAGAAGCCTTCTTTTTATAGCACTGCCAGATGCTGGCACTCATTAGCAAGTAGCATGTTTTCATCCCAGCCTGCTGCACTTTTTAGTGTGCCCAAGGAAAGCAGCAAGTTGTCATCTCATGCCCTGTGGCTAATGAGCTCCAAATTCAGCCCAAATCCTGTGTTCCTTGCTTAGCAGTCTGATTAATTGGCTGTGTTCATTCTCTGAAAGCTCTGCAGCCTGTTCCCACTTTTCCTGAGCCTGAGCAGGACATGACAATAATTTGGAAGAGTCCCCATCAGAGCACTGAGAAAAAGGGCCTGTCGAGTTGGAAGAAATCTCAATGCAAACCCTGCTGTGCTTGGGCTGTCTTTCATTACGAAGCAGCACCTGTTGGTGCCTTTTCTCCTGACAACTAAGGAAGAGCATGAAAGCATGATGAACACAAGGAAGAAAACTGTGAGAGGGTTTTATAAAGAAATGGCTGTAATTATTTCAAAAGCTTTGCTTTGAATCATTCTCAGGCAATGCAAAACTTAATTTATTTTCGTGATGCATCAAATTTCCCTCATTATCAGTGACAAATAGATCCTTGCCTGCTCTGCTTTGACAGCATTGTAATCTGGAGTAAATGACACCCAAATTTATAGCTCCCTGTAGGCTTTTGTTTTCCCCAATGTAATTGAGGGATCATGAATGTTTCCTTGTCCTGACAAACGGTGTTTTTAGAATACCACAAGAAGTTTTACATAAACTATCAAAATGCTCCTCTCTCAGTTTATTATTTATTGCCTGAATTGGCCATTAAGGGGAAGTGAGTGTTTGTGGGGTTCCTGTGGCACTGTTTGCCCACATGAACTGCACACAGAGCCAGGTCAGACTCAGAAGAGCTGCAGTGTTCTGTGCACCTCAAACCCAGGAGCACACAGACCTGCAAACAGGCACCTGAGGCAGGATGTATTTATGACATCAAGGCCAGTAATAGATGATTAAACCATGCTGACCAAAAATAACTAAAGAATTCTGGAGCTGTACATGTAGTTCACAGATCATAAAGCATGATTTGCTACACAGCACTTAATTTACAATTACTTGTTGACAATCAAGATGCCTGACATTCTTAGCTATTCCTTTTGAACAAAAAAAGAAAAAAAACCAACTGCACTCAGCTACCCAGCCAGCACTTGTGGAGGAACATAAACCGATAATTCTCTTTCAAATGACAGGCATGAACACTGCTAGTAGGCTCTGTCCTAATCTACAGATTCATCATTTATTTAGGACAAAATACTTCACAAATATATGTATTAAGTGATGGAAAAACAGAAAATCAAACTTGCAGCAGCTGGGTGATAGCTTTTTACAATCTCATGGTAATTGCACTCACAAGGATGTAATGGATCACTCTGCACTTGGCAGTGCCACCAGCATGGGTGATCCACAAACATTTCTAAAAGGAATTGTCAAGACACAATGGAAACCTTTAAACTACCCCCAGAAAGCACTGAGTGAAGGATGGCAGCTGTGATACTTCCCAGGGAGCAAGGACATTAGTAGACTGTAATAATAAAAAATGAAAAAACACAACAGATATTTAATACTGTAATAAATTAAAACTCCCATGCTTAGCCAGGACACATCAGCAAGAAGAAAACCCCACTTTTGCACTAGCAGTAATGTGACAACAAACAACACTGAAGAACTTTGCTCTTTGTATCTAAATTCTGACACGTTTTGCATTTCATGCTGCGGGCTCCTGGCCTGCACACAACCAGCACTGTGGGTCATGTGTCCAAATTCCACCCACTGTGCTACGCCTCTGGCAAGATAAGCAGAGATAGGAAGTTCATGATTTGACCAAATAAAATGAGAAGTATCTTGAAGGAGGCTTTATCAGAGAATACCTCACTGCCCTGAGAACCTTGGCTCTGCAAGAAGTTAGAAATACTGCTTGTCCCATGTTTCAGATTCAAAGAAGCAGGCAGAATTAATTGCTTCTGTGGCATAAAGAAGATCTATACATACCTTGCTGCTCCAAGGTATAAGTGAATTATTTTGACTTAATACAATCCCTTGTATAGACAAAAGTTACACTGGTCAATAGAGCAATGTCCCATCCTTGGCTTGTTTACTTCTCTCTCTCACAGCTCCCTGCTTGTTGTCTCTATTGCTTCTCTGTCCCCACTCACTCTGCAGAAATGTTTTTATGTCATCACAAATTACAGGACCAAATAAATGCCTGACAGTGTCAGTCCATCTGTGCCCTCACGCAGCTCTCAACTTAAAAAGATCAAATCTCTAGACCCATCAAAGAGGAGGAGGAGGAGAATGGAAAAGTCATGCCTGAAGATGGGCATGGAGGACAGTGGCACCTGAACTGGGTGTCTCTGGTCTGAACAATTTCACCTCCCGAGCGCTCCTGTCCGAGTGACTGCAGGTTAATTGAGGCACACACAGAGTTTTGGAGGACTTGGCATGGACTGGAGGTCACAGTTGTGCTGCCTCAGCAGCCAGCTCGGGGTCAGGGCCCAGGCACAGGGTGAGCACTGCTGCTCTGCAGCCTGCCCGGAGCTGGGAACGCCTGACAGGCCTGAGCATCCCATAGTAACTCATAATACAGGTATTTGTGTATCTCTCAGCAATGCACACTGACCCAGGATGCTCCACCGCCCCAGACAGCAGGGATCTGACTGGCCTGGTACTGCCAGCTGACAGGGAACACATCCTTCTGCCTCCCTAACCACTGACAGCAAAGTGATTTCCTCTGGGGAGGAGGACAACCCCCCCCAGCATTAGCAAACAAGCTGAGACAGCACCAGCCGTTTTCTTTTTGTGGTTTTGAAGCAGAGCCAATGTGGGTTAACAGGGAAGGCCCAGGCACCAGGACAGCCTGAACACTGGTGAGAAGAGCCCACACATGAGGGGCAGACAGTGGGGATGTTCTGGAACCATCAGTCCTGTACTCTGCAGGGGAAGAACACTGGAGGGAGATGGCTGATGGATGGGCACCTCTAACCTGTGTGCCATGGAAATCCATGGAATTCTGCACTGGCCCACCCTAACCTGAGTGAGACAGGTTCAGTACCAAAGCAGTATAGCAGAAAGGCAACTATGCAACTTGAAAGCATCTGAATTAAATTAAATTAACACAAAGCTGGAGACAGGGAAGAATTCTCAGAAAGAATAGAAAGTGAATATAATGCAGAAAGATTTTGGAGCAAGTGAAGTCACAAAAAGAAGACAAGGGAAAAATACACAACTGAAACCAGGGCACACAACTTTCTGAAAAGAAAAAAAAAAACAAACACCAACTGAAATGCAGGAAAACTTTCTCTGGTAATCTGTCACGCATTTTCTTGGCAAACACAGGAGAGATTGGTCTTTCCTGGAGGCTCTGGTGTGGAGCACGTGGGGATATAACCAAACTGTTTACTGGAAGCACAAACCCAAAGGACTTCATGTTGATGTTCTGCTCCATGCATCTACCAGTTCATTCCAGAGTGGAAAAAGAACAAAAACTGCAGAATACAACAGTCCACAGTGAAGTCAAAATCAGAAAATAAAGTCTAGAGTCTCATGTTAGTATACCTATAGGACAAAAAACATGCAACACTGGGAAGAGCCTGAAGAAAAGAGAGGAAATGTTGTCATTCCAGTACCCTAGAATTAAGGATTGTAAACTGGATAAATTAGGTTAGTCTCTTTTCAGCTGACCTCTGAAATAGCACAAGGTATAGTCTATTAGAAGTAAAAGGTACTCAAGAGCTGGATCAGAAAAACTTGACATATTTTATCTTCTAAAGGTGATAGAAAAACTGGAGAGCAGCACAGCCCAGAGAATCTGCCTGATGCTGTACATATGCTGTGGATTTGCATTTCGTTTTGTACTCAGGGCTGTACTAGCAACTCCTGAGAGCATAAGGCAGCAATTAATATTGAGACTATAAACAATCAGCACTGCCCATTCTGCAGCACCTGCCAGCACACAGCTATTCCTGCCAGGCAATCCTCTCTGAAGAGATTTTCTTCCATTGTGAGAACAAATGTTTCAGTGTTCCCTAAGGCAAAATACATATGGACAGTTGATTCATGGCAGGTGGCATCTCATTTTTCCAACAATACAAAAGGTAGTATGTACCTGTATTATTTTACTTTCTGAATGTGTTTGGCTTTTTCTTGTCTCTAATGTACTATTTTATTCAGCCACAATCACTAATAGCAGTATATCAAACTGTTTGATCTGGAGGCATTCATATAGGTGCATTTAAATAAAAATAACATCATCTGGAAGAAGTAAAGCAAATTCTCATGAGAGCACAGAGCACCTTTATCTACCTTGGTAAAGAAGAAAACCCCTCTCAATGTTTAACACTACAGAGCTTATCAGTCTCCAAGCACATCACTGACAGTCAGTGGCTCTTCTCAGTCTACAGGAAAAGCCAGGCTTATTTACAGGGAGGTAAATGGAAAGTAGAGCCATGAATATCTCACACACTAAAGTATTTCTGCTTTTACCTACAAAAACAAAGGCAGAACATATTTGAATACAAGCAATATATTTAAGTAAATTTTCAACTCCTTTTTTTTTTTCCTTTCTGAATCCCAGAGACTTCCAGATCTGAAATAGGGAATGCAGCTACCTCAGGGAACAAAGATCAGAATGCAAGCTGGGTTGGTGTATCTCCAATTTATGCACGAAGTAGTGGAGAAATTGGTGTGTACACTCTACATGCATACAAAGAAAACAAAAAAGAAAAAAAAAAAACCTTTGTGAGGTAGTGTTCTGTTTTTAAATGTCAGCTTTATCCATCTGAAATAATATCTCCTAGAGAAATAGTTGAACTTTCCTGTGAGTGACAGTGTGCTCTATTGGAACAGACAGAGAGTTTGATCTATGACTGAATTTACCTGGGCCAAGTTCATCCATAGGTATCATATCACGGCTCCCAGACTTCTCATTATCTAGAAAACAGAAGCATTGGAATAACTTGAGGTACATTTGCTTTTCTCCAAACCTGGTAGTATTGAAATAATCACAGAACCAGAGAGGTCCATAGAGTACTGAATGCAGAGGTTATTGTAAAAAAATGCCCAAACTATTCCACTATTACCCATTCAGAAAGGGAAGCCTGAATCAAGTTCTCCAGAAACCACACGTAATCCATACATTTTCTGCTTTGGCTCTGTAATACAGAACTTTCTCTCTTCAACAGAAACCACAGTTCTGCTTATTCTACCACTATTAACAATCTTCTCTTTGGTCTCTCCAGAATTAGAGAGAAGGAAAATAAGTAAGGGTACAGCTTCTCATGGCACACAAGCCAATCCAGCAGCCTGCTGAGCCAACAGAAAACTAATCCACAAAGAAAACTAGTTTCTTGCCACATCAGCAAGCTGACCCAAATCATCCTCTGTCTGCATAATGTGCCAGCTTTGATCAAAGCCAGGGAGGGTGGGAAGAGGCCGGGCAGTGAGGGGCTGCTGTTTCTGCTGTAACCTGCAGTTAAACCAGACAAAGTGCACCAGGCAAACCCTGCTCACAGCAACCAGGGCCAGGCTCAGAGACACAGCAATCATGGTGAAATCAAAGCTGCTGCCACACTGGTGTTGGTGCAGCTGTGCCTCATGAAAAAGTACAGACAGGATTAGCTGGAGCTCAAATAAACTCACGTCCAATAAAAAACCCCTGCATGGCAGAGGAAGAGGCTGTGCCAAAATGGGCACATTTACTTCAAAAAGGGAAAGACTCCAATACAGAGAAGGGTTAAGTCAACCCCATGTGCAGGAAGATTTAACTGGATAAATCATTGCATGCACACTGAGAAAACAGTATCAGTAGTGTATATTTTGTAAGGGAAGAAATACTGCCCATCTCCAGGTGATAAACTGATTATTTTCAGAAGGGGGAGGAAAATCACAGCATGAAAAATGCATTTTTACCCCCTCATGCTGTAACACAGTCACAGCAAATCCAGAAAACAAGTAAAGCACTATATGACAAGTGATAAAGAGCAGAACTGACCTTGACTTTTATCCACCAGAGGCAAAGTGCTGTCATCATAGCCAGACCTGCCAGCAGTACCTTTGGAGCCCTTTGGAGTTGCAGAAACAGACTACGAGACAAAACCCATATAAATACCAAACTGCTACTCATGGAAACTGAACAATAAAAATAAACGAACCAGCAGCACAGAGAGAGATTCTGGAATGTTGCTAAGCCCCCTTTCTGTTGATGATATGGAACTGGAGTACTTTTTATTTTCATATAGACTTGATGGAGAAGTTTTCTCCCTGTTATCTAAATGGCAGCACTGTTGCCCTGTAAAAGGAGCAAAACCTTCCACAAGAAAAGGTGAGGAGGCTCCATGTCAAGCAGAGGTTGAGGGTCCTCTGTACAGAATGTTTTAAATGAGATACAACTAAGACAAGACATGCTAGTTCTTCCTCCAGTAAATCAGGGCATTTGGCTTGTACAGGATGGCAAACTCCCCAAACCTCAAGAGCCCCATGGCACAGACCACAGCACAGCCCAGCCAGCAGCTCAATGTAGGATGGTGTGACTGGGCAGGGTACAGTCCATTGTGCTCTCACCTGGAAGAACAGAAGTGAACACTAATATCTACAGACTGCAGGATTAGCCTAAGCAAGGACATCTTCCACTCTGGCATTTCCAGAACTCATTTAAGATCCAGCAGCCTTACCTGAAAGTGTGACTTGTTCCACCCATCCTTCTGAAGGGCGTTTCTTAGTTCTTTATAGCTCCAGATCATCTGAAGAATGTGAGATGCCGCTTTTGTTTCTCTGGGAGATTGGCTGCTTTGCAAGATAAAATTACAGCTTAAGTAAAAAGCCATGTCAGAGTATTTCTATGTTAATACCTAATACTCCACACAGCTATTATTTGAACGTGTAAGTTATGGGATATATGTGAAATCATTCACAGACTTCTTCATATCTATAGGTACTTGCTGACAAAAACAGAAATCAAAATGTTATGAATTTTGCACATTTCTGTGTTTTCACATGTATTGCTGGACAAGCACTGAGGCCAGGGTGACCCTTTTATCTTGTAGCTGTCATTAACAAAGAACAGACAAGATTCCATCCTGCCTGGATTATTCAGGAAAAAAAAAAACAAAGCAAAAAAAAGTTCTAAGCCACTTTTCAAGCCTTCACCCCAACGTACATATATTCCTCACAATGCAATGAAGCTGCTCCATGGTTTAAAATACATTTAATACAGTAATTTTGGTAAGCAAAAAAATAAGCTGTTTTTAAATGGAAAAATAAATTTTATCCATTCCTTACTAAGTCAGTACACAGACACCCTTTATAATACAAAACATGCCTAGATTTTTGGTAGCTCTCATATTTCATAACAATACAACCCAAGAAAGCTACTTCACCACTCTCCCAGAAGTTCGCAGCAAACACACCTACAAGGTCTAATGGGCTGAACTACACAAGGGTTCCTCTACAGCAATTAGAGCCAAGTTTTTAAATGGAAGAAAATTTGTCACTTTAAATTACCCCCACCTGCCCTTTGGCCAGAACAATTACTGCACATCATTAACCATTTCACTTGAAAGAAACAGATTTCATCACTGGCATTCCAGCAGTGGAACAGAAAACAGGTGGCCACTGAAAAAAGGCCTCCCAAATGAAAACCAAAGATCATGGTTTCACTGCAAATGCTGCCTGGTAAGCATATACATGGTGCTAAGATGTCTCTGACAAGCAGAGAGCCCATCTTAACAAGACTGAAGTGAGTCATCAATTAACCTTTTTCATCAAGTAAACCTTTTAAAGGTGCTGGCTGTTTTTACTTTGTTTATATTAGCAGCTGAAGTTACAGCTCTGAAAGGTTGGGATGCTCCAATACTTCCACAAAGCAAAAGCTGCTGTTCATATTGACATTTTCATGTTTGCAAGGAGTTCCTATGCATTTTGCTTTCAACTGTCACTTACCTTGACTTGCTGATAGCTACCAGCTTCTGAATGCCCTGTGTCTGGATCAGAGACCTTGCATTTTCTGAGCTGTCAGTAATGATTTCATGGATGGTGTTCAACACTGCAACCACTGTATCCTCTTCCAGGTTCTTTGTAGACCTCTGCTGCCTGCTGGGCAAATTTCTCACCAGCTCACCCATGGCATAACTACCTAGATAAGGGGAAGAGATACCATTAGGCAGCCCGAATAATCATTTCAGCTTCCCATCCTGAATGATAAAAGTCAATGGTGTTTGCTATGTCGAAAAAACCCTTTTAATGCATGTGTTTTAGACCTCAAGACTGTAACTTCACAGGATATTTATAATCCATTATTTCAAGGTGATTGACAGCTGATAAAGCTAAGATAAAGTCCTTCATCATGGATTCTGAAAGGTATTGAGGGGGGAAAAAAAGCCATTTTTACTGAGAATTTTACAGCTAACATCTATCATATTTTGAAAAGCCTGAGGCAAAAAAGCATCCAGTAGCTGCTGCTAATGCCACGTCTTCATGCTAATACACGCACATGGCTTACTCAACTTAGCCTTGTAATAGGCCTTCTGGGGCAAGGTGTGCAGCCGTGCATTTATTAACCTTCCCCAAGAAAGGTAAGCGTGTTTCCTCCTGGGTGCAGTTAGCCTTGTCCATGTATAGTACTGGAGAAAAAACAGCCAGTCTGGACTTTAGCGTTCCCAGGTACCCATCTGATTCATTTGCCTGGCTACAACTCTGAACTATTAAAATGAGAACCTGACATCCTAAGGTAGAATCCCACCTTGCTATTTGCCAGTATCAACTTCAATGATGGCCCTGAACATGTGACCAGTATTTCCTGGCCTGACAAGGTCGCAGTTTAAACAAATACCTTAGTTAAATACAGAAGTCATCTAGAGGAAAACTCATGTCAGCTGAATCTTTCAAGATTCCTGCTTACGGGCAGGTGAATGTTATTTACCACTTTGGATAGCAGTTAGAGCAGTGCTGAACACCAACTTGAAAAATATTAAGTTGTTTAGTTTCCAGCTTCTACCAGTACCCACCAGGCAAAAGAATGAGAAAGGAAGGAGGAAGCAAAAAAAACCCAAGGTACAACTTCAGAGCTCTCTGCACTTCCCCAGGTTAGCTCAGCACACCAAAGGCCAGACTCCCACTCTAACTGGAATAGCAGGCAGGCCTAAGGAGCAACATCTCTGTGACCTGGGACAGTGAGCACAAGTCCCACACCAGCCAGAGATAAGGCAAAGACAGAAACCCATCCAGCCTCTGCACGTCTACACACACTCCTCTCCTGCAAAAATCTACACCTAATGTTACTCCCAAGTTAGAGATCTCCCTCAGGCCACAGCTTGTTTGAGTGGGCTGGAAATACGTTCTGACTGACAGCCCCCTCTTGGTCGCCACAGCGTAATCCCAGATGGCCTGGATGGAAACTGCAGAGAGAACAAATTCTCAGCACAAGGGACAGAAAACGTGAGGTCTCCCCAAGGGTCTCCAAGACCCCAGGCTGGTTAGGGAAGTTCAGAAGATACCTATGAGATCTTTATTGCGACGATCCATGGACAGGTTTCTCAGGGCAATGGACACAGCCCTCACAACCTTGTCTGAGTCAGACTGGAGCAGCTCCACGAGCACTGGCAGCCCCCTCTCCTTCCGCACCGTCGCACGGATGTACGTGGACCACTGATGGGACACAGCAGGGAAAAGAAACAACACCAAGCATTGTGAGTTCACACACCTGCCCTTTCCTTGCCCCTGGCATTTCTTTCAGTGCCGTAACCCATTTTTTCCTCAGCAAAGACCAGTTAGGTTGTGCATGCTGATCTATTGCATTGCCTTAACCCATCATTCAAGTTCACCAAGCACCAAGGAAGAAAGGATGTACAAGTTCATCCTACAGCTAAGCCAGCTTCTGGAGAAGGAGGGCAGGAACAGAAGGAAGGAGCATCATCTGCCAGCAGCTGTTCAGTACACACCTTGTGTGAAAACACATCCCTCTGAATTAGGAAAAAGGAGGTCACTTGGAAGAAACAGTAAAGTATCTAAAGCATCTGTTATCTTCCTCCTCCTGCAATTTCATGCTTTTACGCTGTTTCATGATTGTTTTTAAAATAAGCCTGTATTACTTAAAGTAAGCTGTACTCAAGGCAGCTGTGAAACACCCTGCCGACCCTCAGGGCGCTGATCAGTCCCACTTTGCTGAGCGGTTCTGAAAGTGATTAGGCAAATCTTTGAGAGAACTGCCTGATTAGTGCTGGGGATGCTTCACAGAAGTATCAGAGGACACTCTGGAGTGCAGTTACCTCAGCAAACTCTCAATCCAAAAAATTAACTATTCAGGACACCTAACTATCTAATACCAGGCTCTTCTGAATGGACAAAGCAATGGTTAAGTGGTCAAAATGGTAGAAGTTGCTCATGGTTAAACTGTCTTAAGCTCAGTGTCACTTCCCCTACAAAAACATCACCAGCACAGAAGATGCAAAACACCCTCAATAAGCAAATGGAAATAATTTCCTTAACATCCCTCATTCCTTGAGGAGTATATCCAGGAGATACAAATGCACAAAGTAACAGCACACTTAAAATGGGACATCTCCTTGTTCTTTACTTGCACAAAGGAAACAAAGAGACAAATGAGAAGACTGCACTCACCGTCCAGTTGCCAGCACTAAGGTTCTGCAAGGCTCCTGCTGCAGCTTCCAGAGTGTTGAAGTTCTGACTTTCAGTGAGGATGGAGAGGTACAGTCGGACCACATCTGGCTGGTACAATAATTCAAAGCCTGCAGGGGCAAAAAGAGAAGACAATGTATAAATAAACACATACCTTTAATCACGTAAGAGAAGAGCAAAGTGAAATCTGCTACAACACAGAAAGAAGAGCTTCTGCCATGTCTGGCACATTCTGTCCACAGTTGCTGGAAATGGTGGAGACATCACTCATGCAGAGAATGTTCACGTGGGCTGAAGGTCACTTTGCTCGACTAAAGGTTGACAATTCTTTCTGGAATCTGTGCTATCCTATAAACTGCCCAGCATGCAGTTTATAGGTCACAAGGTGACAAGAGACAATTTTTGCAACAGTTCTTACTTTGCATCTCTAAACTGGGCTGCAAATTCCCCTTGCACTCCTGTCCTTGTTCAAATCTCTCTCAATACTTTTAGAGACACAAAGAGCAGAGCCAATGGGAACAAGCTGCACCATCCTGTCAGCCACACCCTGCACACACCCAGGGGACAAGGATGTCAAAGTGACCAGAACCCCCTCGTGTTCTGGCAAGGAGGAATACTGACTTCAGTTCAAATATTCAGCACAGAAATGCACCAGCACTGTCCCACCCTGGGAGACTGTGACAGCCACATCTGTTCACTGCAGATCCCCAGAGTCACTGTATCAGCTGTGCCGTCTAAGCATGACAGGAATGAGAGCTATTCCCAGCTCTGCCAAGGATTTCCTTTTGTGATGCTGAGTAACTGACAGCAGCACCATGTCCTGACTTCCTCATCCATAGGATAAGGATTTCTGTATCTACCCACATTAAAAAGAGGGTCTTAGGCAAGAACTCCATCACTCCACATTGCTGCACAATTTGAAGCAATTTTTATTTCTCTTCCTTCACTGAGTGTAGCATGACACGCTACAATGAGGGTGGAGTATGCCAAGCATCTGCTTAAAGAACTGGCCAAACACGTCACCTCATCAAAGTGCTGTTCAGATTATGTGAACAAAAAACTAAACCCCTAAAGTGCCTTGGTGAGTGCAGGATGGCACAAGCAACGTCTGGTCAGTGTGACTCATCTGCAGTCACTGTAGCTGGTTTTGTGGCCTTTGTGATTTTTGCAGTGACTAAGGTTCAGCAAGTATTACCTAGGAGAGGATTTCTAAAAAAACATGACATCAAAGAAAGCATAAAGGTGTGAAGAAGCCTGGGCAAAGAGGGAGTTTCAAGCTTGTTTTGAGCAAAAAAATTTTTATTATTTGTACACATGAAAAGAATGTTTTTCACATAACAAAATGCTGTCCTAGAACTGTAGCATAATTCAAAAAGTTTTCCACTAGCAAGACAGGAAACCTCCAAACACAAATCACTGCCTCTCTTCAGCACTTCCTCTTCAAAATCACCCATCTCTCATACACACATTGCAGATTATCATATTTTAGACATCTTGAAGTGATGCTGTCCTATCCAATGGATATCCTATCATTTAATTTTTAAATTCCCTGTTGCTAAAGACTTCTTGAAATAAAAGCCTTGATTTTAAGTGTAACTATTTCTCCACATCCTCCACACGTATGGCTGTGTGAGTCAGGATCTTGGAACTCAGCCCTCTAAACTCTGTACAACGCTGCCTATGAACTCAGGCTGAGTTAACTCCCTGGCTGTGCAGGAGGCACTTGTCCCATTGAAAGCAAGCAGACCCAATCAGCCAAGGTTTGTTCCATACCAAAAATCCTATTTATCCATGAGGATCCATGTGCTGGCTCACACTTTCCGTGCTCAGCCTCTCATGGGCATCCCAGCATTCCCAGATCCTTCTCCAGTGACCGGATACTCAACCTGCTCCCCGTCCGTGCCTCGTTTTAATGTCACCACTTGCCTGCCACACATGACACCCGTGGAATTGTGCAAGCTGCAACAGATGGCAACCCCCAAAGGCATCCTGCCAATCCATACCACTGACTTTCCTCTTCTCCAATGTCCTCTCCTGGTGCTGGAATCATTGCCCTCTATATTGAATGCTGAGGAAAAACTATCGCTACTTAATCCATGAAGCATGAGCAGTTGTACAGCTTTTCTCCATTCCTTGAATAAGTCTGTGATTATCTGACTCCAATATGACCTTCATATCACCCTTTTCCCCTGCCACTTCACAAGGTGAATTGGCAACCTAAGAACTTCTCAAGAAAAAACACTGCTGATAAGTGCCCGGTGTTCCTTTCCTGAACACTAATACTTAAAAATCTCTTAGGATAGCCTACTGGAATTTTGACACTGTTATCTTTAAAGGAAGCTTTCCTGAAATGTAAATCAGATCAGCAGAAGAGATGAAGGCAGGTTCATTAACAGATAATATTCATACAGAACATTTTCTGCTTCCATATCTGAGCTCAGACTTGTCTGTGGTTCAATAGAATGCAATTGTTCAGCCAGTCTTCTGTTTAGAAGTACCCAGTTT
Organism: Petroica traversi; assembly: GCA_025920805.1. Taxonomy (NCBI): domain Eukaryota; kingdom Metazoa; phylum Chordata; class Aves; order Passeriformes; family Petroicidae; genus Petroica; species Petroica traversi. Next base: position 4,738,351 of record JAHLSL010000041.1, read on the forward strand.
TAATTTCGGCACACTTGGAAACAGCCCCACACTTTTACTCTGTTCTATTATTTAAATGCAGTCTGTGATGTGCCCTTTCTGTCAGTCTGTACATTCCTTTTTGGCTGGACACACTTCCTTCCTCAGCACCTCACAGTGTGTGAGTACTGAGATGCTCCAGCCCTCTCACCTCTGCTCCCTCCTTCGGGCACAGCTGCATTCCAGGCACGCAGCTCCCACCCGCTCTCTGTCATTACCTCTCTCCATGCATGAAAGCCTCTCCTTTTTCCTACTCACTAATGTAAAAGCATCTCACAAATGCCTTCACCTCTCTCTTCAATAATGCACAGCATTTTCTCTACCAACCACCAGCACCTTCCTGCTTTTGGGCATTACACCTTAGCAGGTGGTGGATGATTCCCACCTCAATCCACACTCCCCTCTTTCCAACTACATTTATGGCTCTGCCCTATTGGATCTGTCTTAAACAGAGTCAGCGAGTGCTGCACCCCCACAGCTCTGCCCTCCCTCCTGCCTCCCCTGCCCCTCTCCCAGCACTGCAGCCCTTCAGGGTCAGCCTGGGAAAGGCAGCAGGAGCTGTTAAAGCCAAGTACCAAGAATGCCCCTCATGGAGGCTGCTCATTAGCAGGGATGAGAATCTAATAACAAGAAAGTTACTGCTGCACTGAAGGGTTTTCCCTCTCTGACAGCAAGCTGACACGTTTCATAAGCATTATAGTGCCTTAAAAAGAAACAAACAAGTTTTATATTTTCTCCATCTGCCTCCTGTCCTAATGAATCCAGCTCTGCTATTTATAGGATGCAATTTGTCTGAATTATTATAAATTTTCTTCCAGTGTTGCATGAAGGCCTCACACATTTTTTCCATGAAGCGCTTCGAGCACGTTCCTGGGAAGCACAGCTGGTCTCACCTCCATTAAGCACCTGCTTCTTTTCAAAACTGATTTCCTTAATTTCAAGATCATCTTAATTATTTTTTCAGGTAATGCTGCTTCTATGCAATACACAGCTAACTCCCTACACCTATGTAAAAATGAATAGAAGAAATGAGAAAAGAGGGTCATTAGTGATAGAGAACACATCAAACAAGAAAAACATCCACTGTTTTCTTTTTTTCTTTAAAAAGCTGTTTTAATTATAGTTCAAATTCAGCACTTCCCTTAAAAAGATAATCTTCCTGGAATAAATGAGATTTTTCCATTGGTTATGGGTTTGTGCTGAGTTGCAGACTACACTGTTTTCTCCTGGAAAAGCATGGAGATAAGTAATTTATTGCTTTTTTCATTGCAGAAAGCAAAGTAAACAAGTTCACTGTATTAGCTTTTGGCTTTCAGAGAAACAAAAAGTGCCTTGGACATTCATGTCACTGTGAGCATCAGACCTATTGCAGGGTGTAAGCATTCCCCCAGCTAGCAACAACATGAATGTGTCACAGAGCAGTATTTTCCATATTACAGTCATCTTCTCCAACACACTGCAGTCTCATTTTTCTGAGAAATAGGAAGATGAGCTTTTTTGCGGCCGAGTTGCTCAAAATTGGCAAATCAGACTAGTTCTGCGTGAAGTGCACATCACCAGGATGTGGCAAGTAGATTATCTGCCCAGAGAACAGTGACAGCACAGACAGCAATTTGAATCCTGAATGGAAAACACCTGAGGAATTAGCTGGGGCTGATCAGCCATCTCCATCCCCTCAGCCCTCAGTCTCCATGCGGAGAGTGATGCAGCAGTTCCTGGATTATCTCCTCCACAAAACTATTTACTTTCATCTTGGCAGTGCTGATCCTGTGCCTATACTTAGCTACACCCTGGCAATAATGTAAGATACTGCACCAGGTGCCTATCTCCAATACACCCGCTTAATCCCAAATTCAGACAACTCTTTTTGGAACAAGGCTGCCAAACCTATTCCCCTTCACCACTCATTCAATTTAGGATTTATTCCCCTTCCACAGGCAAGGGAAATGATACACATGTGGATGCTGGTCAGATGAGAGATGTCCTGCTGCTGCAGCAGAAATGAACTCCTTAATTTCCTAGCCACACAAAACCTCTATAGATTGATGCTTTAAACAACTGTCAAATTTCAAATTTCATAGGAAGCTGGAAGGATGCTGGCAACACTATAGAAAAAACCTAAGCAACTCCTAAACCATGGGGGATGTGCCTGGGAATCACTGAATGAACGCTGACAGCTGCTCACTCGTTCAGCGTGCAGAGGCAATTCCCGCTTACTGCACTTTGGTTCCCGACAGAAGATGCAGCGGCACCTGGACTCCTTTTGGGCTGCCACTACAGCAGCAGGGGCATTCCCAGCCCCAGTCCCGAGGGGCTGCCGGCACTGGCAGCTCTGGGGCGGCTGAGCTCACCCTGAGCCGCACCTGCAGCGCCGGCAGATGGAGCGAGAGGAGCCCCGACCGCACCTCCTCTGCAAGGTCACCCGAAAACAGCCTCTGCACAGCGAAAAAGCATCTCCCTCGGCAACCAAGAAGCTATCAGCCAAAAGCCAAAAACAAAAGAAAAGAAGAAAAAAAGAGATTAAAGGATCGTTTCAGTACAAGAAATGAACACTCAGAGTGCACGACAGAAAAGCTCCGCAGCCCTTGGACTCCTGCCCTCTGCTGACAGCCGGCCGGTACCTTCACCACAGCCTGTGCTGGTCATTGTCTGCAAGTTGAAAACCTCACCAGTATTTGCCAGAAAAATGTTTTCAGAACTTCAGCAGCAAATCAGTCCAGCAGCTCAGCTGTCCCCTTCCAGGAACCCCTCACCCTGCAGCGTGGTTTTACAGCCGATTACATGAAAAGCCCCATAGAAGCCTGGGGGAGGCAGCTGGATACTTTTGTAAAAACAGTAATCAGACCCCTAAAAAACCCGACCCATCAGCTCCATTCCATCTGTACGCTGTGCTTCAGCACCCAGTGCACTGAGCAGCTTGAATGCCAACATAAACTTGCAAGGTTCTTCTAATTGAAAGGCTTAACAGCAGCGAGAACGCAGCAGCTCCAGCAGAGCCAAAGGCTTGGCAGAACGGCCCGAGAATGCAGCTCGATGCAGATACATGCAGAATACTGAGCGTCACACAGCAGAGCCACAGCAAACTCTGCAACCAATGGAGATGAAATAATTGGTGGAAAGTTCTGAACAGTCCCTGTGGCTTTCACGTCAGGGTACAGCACAAGTCAGGACAGGTACTGAACTTACTGCAGAGATTCAATCATGAATGCAGCATCCACCACTGAGCAGCAGCTCTGAAGACAGACAGAACAGCCTTTGAATAGTATTGAAAAGAACAACCAGAATAATGTGGAACACATGAGACTCGAATCAGGCTCGAGGGAATGTTTAAGAAGAGTTTTTCTATTTAGGAAATGAACACCACAGTGTGTGACCTTTCCAACTAATCTACTAAGTCATACACAAGTTCTAAAATGATGTAAACCCTTCCCAGCTTATCACGTACTCCCACAATGACAGCAGCACTGGCATGCCTCTCAAAAAGGGAAGCAAACAAACCCCCAGCCCAAAGGATGTAAAAGGAATGTTTCCAGCACTACCAAGAGTGAGGTATGCAAAAAAACAACACAGGGAGCTAGGGTGACTGCAAGGAAGACAAAAAGGCAACAGAGGAAATGAAATGGGAGGGCAAGGTAGTGCAGGAGAAAGAAAGGATGCCTGGGAAAGCAAACTGTCTTTTGCTATTTCTATTACTCTTTACATTTCCCAAGCTCCACGAGCTGTCATCGAAGTACCTTCTTACAGTGTGATTTGTACAAGGCTGGTTACCCTCTTCATATCCAAAGAATATGCAATTTAACAAAGAGGTGGCTCAACCAAACACAACCCGTTTTGACCTTGTGTGAGTTCCAGCATTTCTGTTTTCTGGGACCACACAATTTAGAGCTAATACAGTTTTCCCTTTCCAAAGGACCTGCAAGCAGCATTTCTCCCACCAGCATTTGACATGCTGCCCAATACAAAGTCTTTCCAAGCATATGCAGCTGAGTCTCTTGGCAATTGGAGATGTTCCATTAACAGCCTTTTCTCCTCACTCATCAGTAGCAAAGGCTCTGGAGGACCAATATTTAATAAGACTCTCACAACTGCCGCAGATAACTTGAGCACTACCCAAGCTACTGGTTGGAAAGGGGAATGCAGGGCTGTCACTGAGGCACAGGGAATCCCCAGCAGCCAGGCTGATGCAGGGATGGGAGAGCACCCCCAGGGACAGGAGACACGTGGGTGAACTGCAGCACATTTAAGCATTTCTAGGTCACCTTTAGCAATGGCTTTTGTTTGCTTTTGAGAAATACCATTGTTATAAGCAACAATGCTTTGGATTGGAGTTAACACTAAGCCCTTTGGCTACATGATTAAAATGGAGAGTTCATGTAAATAGCTTCCTTTACTCCAGCCCCGGAAGACCTGCCTCTGACCTTGGAGACTCTCAGTACAGTACATGAAATGTTAACACTTGCTCTCTCACAGCCTCTCTAATCCAAAGTTATTTTTATTTACATCACAGTGACAACTGAACACATTTTCTTTTAAAGGGAACAGGACAATCCTATTATTCCAAAAGCAAATCTGTCTTGAAATGCAGTTTGTATCTAAAAATCAAACATTAAATAAAATTTTCTCCCTCTCTCTTGCACACAGAGCACACGCTGGAGTCTCTGTGCTGTGAGCTACACATCAAATGCAAACTCTTTTCCCACCACCAGCTCACCATGGTGTTTGCAAGCTCCCAGAATGCAGCCCAGGCCCTGCATCACCACTGCAATATCTCAGAGCGGGACTTGGTTCAAAATCCTGGCTCACATACGTAAGTGAGTATGAAACTAATTTGCATCAAAGGTCTGCCAGCTCTGCAGGGTTTCACAGTGTGACACTGCCAGTCCTGCTGGGTACGGAATTTCTGGCAGCTCAGGCACACCCGGCACTCTAAGCTAGGGATGAACACTCTCAGCCTGGAGAAAGGCTGTGTCCAGGGGAGCCTCTGACTGACTGCCCCTTACTCTTGGCTCAAACACTGCAGTGTTTTAAGACAAAAGGCTGATTATGCTTATCAGGCTGGTGATCTCACTGAAGCAGATCAATATGCCAAGGGAGCAGCAATGCTCTTAGGTGGGAGCAACCCTGCCTGCTCCCTTCAGGGAATCTCCTTCCTGAACCTTCCTGGTTGGGCTGAATCCTCCAACAGCTGACACCAAAAGGAGCTGGGCAATGATGTGCATTGCACTGGGGACTTCTTAAACAGACAGCAATCTGGCCCATGCATAGCAGATCAATATCGAGCGTGTCATTGATCATGTTATGTTTCCCTGGAAGGGAAAACCTGAATTTCCAGATGCTGTCTGCTACATCACAAGGATATCTGAACAACAGTGACAAGGTCAAACACCCGTGCTTATTCTTTTAGATCTCAGTGCTGCTGCTGCTCCTATTGGCCATGGGTGCTTCTGATGTGTCTGCTCCTGTCTCTGTGAGGGTCCAGATTACATGACTGACTGGTTTTCTTTCTGGTCTCTGAAAGGACCCAGCTGGCAGCGCTTGGTGACCGCTCACATGCCCCGAGGGGTGTCTCCTTGCATGTGTCACCAAACAGCCCTATTTTGTCACTCCTTTTCAGCCAGAGAATGCAATTCCAAGGACTGCACAATCCTGTTCAGGAAGGAGAACACTGCCCAGCCTGCCTGGCTTGTCTGGCTCCTGGGTGAGTGGCAGGAATAAGAAATGGAGAGGGGCTCAGGAACTGTGAACTTACTGACCTCAGAGCTGTGAACTCCAGCCAGGAACACGTGGGGATGTCCCATAACCCAAACCCACAGCACTCCAGAGATCACTTCCTAACTGCAGCTCTGGAAAGATGCAGTAACCAGGTGACACTACAGAATGCCTCATCTGGTACAAGCAGGTGGGAAGTGGCCCTTTCTTCCTAATGGGGAAAGGTTTTAAGTGGAGGAATCTCTAGGCCTGAGCCTGCTTACTCTCTGCCTTGGTAGGGCTTGAATCCCCTGCTTTTTGGAGCACTCTGCAAGCCTTTTCCATTTAGCTAGGCCTTCCCAAAGAAACAAATAAAAAGATGGCTGGCAAAACTAATGAGGATTGGGAACTTGAGGGAATTTGTTACTTTCCATATTAGATAAACAAATGTGTTTTTTCAACTGTGCATTTACATATTCATGCCAGAACACGTGTGTTTTCTTGGACTTTTCCATAAACTGAGACAACTAATGGCAGGCAAAAACGTCTTCCTTAAAACCCTCACCTGCAGCTCTGTAAAGCACAACTCAGCTTTCTGGTCACAGCTGCCATGTGGTGCAGCTGAAGAGACCGGAGACTCCTCTCACTGACATTACATGTGTAGATGGCTAATTGTCCAGCCCAACCATCAGCAGGTTTGAGCTTAGTGTATAAAATGTGTTTATTAAAGAGAGATGTACTGAGTGATTCCCTGAAGGAAAGCCTATAAAAAAATAAAAATTTACACTGCAGCTATGTCTGATAGTAAAATACAACATGTTGCTGTTAGAATCTTATCAACAAGTCCAAGAGCCTCATGACACACAAATGTCTCAGAACTGGAGTCATCACCGAAAATCAACAGCACTGTTAAGGAACTCCTTCCTTTAACTTGTGGCTGCCTGTGCCTACCATTTTCTTTCCTCTGGTCTTCAGTGTGTGTTTAACCAAGGATCATGTGCTCCAAATTGCCCTTTTTTGGCCTCAAGGCCCTGTAAAACTCAGCTTTGCAGTTCCAGATGCCAATCAGCTGCTCTTACTCCAGGAACCTAATGAGCTCTTAGCTTCCTCCCAGCTCAGTAGAAACCTGTCTGCAGAGAAAAACTCACTGCAAAAGGAATTGTGCTTTAGTCCTTGGCTCCAGATGCCACCTAAGCGTATTTATTTTATTTAAAAGATTCTGACATTATTTAGAACTGTTGAGATATTGAATAGCTTTATAAACTTTCTGTCATCAAATGCCAGCAACTAGAGAAGCACAGCAAAGGAGGAAACACGACAGCAGACAGCTGCATGACAAAATAAAAAACCTTCATAGTAATGCACATTTAGTTGAAATATCCACAATCCCTCAGCCATTAAATACTTAGGTACGCAAGAAAGTTAGAAAAAGCACAGAAAATGCTTTCTTACCTCTGCAGACCTCTTCTCTTCTTTCCTGTCTCCCAGTTAATGAAATGTGCTGGATCATGAGGCCAGGGATGGTCCCACCAAGTGCCCTCCCCTCCCATACGAGAGACTGGACAGAGCAGCCCAGGGGGGCTTGTGGGGCGGTGGAGTGAGGAGAGGCTGCAGAGCTGTGCAGGGCAAAGCTGGGCCCAGCACCAGGCAGAGCAGAGCTCGAGTGCAGAGGTGAGAGCTGGCTCTGCAGTGCCAGCAGCTGAGGGAAGGAGCCGTCCTGAGCCAGGCTGGGCTCAGGTGGCTGCAGCAGTGGCCAGGGCTGGACACAGCAGCCAACTCCTCCAGGCCTCCATGGATGCTCTTTGTCTCCAGTGGGGAGCTGAGGTGTGGGCGGACCCGCAGCACCTTCTGTGGTGTGTTCAGCCCTTCTGTGCTGTTACACACTGGGGTGCCAGCACTAAAACCAACCAGCACAGCCAACCCAAATCCTCCATCACTCAGGAATTTAGGATTGCTTTGTCAGGTGTGGGCCTTACGGGGGTTTCTACTGACTGCCCTTCAGAACATTCCTGCTCCTGTGGGTCCTGACAAGCACTGGGGTGGATCAGAGCTGGAGCTGTGACAGACAAGGCTGGACTGACAGCATTTCCACTCGGGCTGGCACCTGTCAGGTTCTCCCCTTCACAGCACGTCTGGGTTTTATCGTCAGTGCCAAGGGAAAAACAACAGCAAGAAAAACCCCCAAATCTTCCAGAGCTCATGCACACTGAAATATGCTCAGAAGCCACACTGAAAGCTTCTTTCTGGGTTACTCAGGCTTCACCGAGTCTTCTTATACTTGCACTGCTCATCATGATTTTTATATAAAGTCTCATAAATGGTCATAAGCCATTACACAGGTATTTGGTTATTCATATCAATTCAGCTGCTTGTTAAAGGCCCGTCTGCTTAAGGCAGTGAAGGGCTGCAGAACTCCACAGCTTGAATTCCTCAAATAAGAAGGCAGAATAAATTTTTCTATTCTCCAGTGGATATACTCTCACAGAAACATCAAACATCTCAAAATACATCCCAGTAAGAAGGAAACATTTGGATATAAACAACTAATCTTTTTTGGGGGAAGCTGATCAGAACCCAAGCTGAGCAGAAGCTCCCAGGTCCAGTCTCAGGCTGCAGAAATGGAAGGTCAGTGGTTCCTAATCACTGGGACCGAAGCCTGTTTGGTTCATTACTTGCAAAGCCCTGCAATCTTGCCTTTATAAGCATTTTATAAGCAACTGCCATATGGAAAGACTCCCCCATGTTAATAAATAATTTATTATACGCCAACCCAAACATTTCCTCCAATCCTGTTTGTGTCCTGAAATTGCTAATTAGTTCCTGCTCCAGCTTCCAAAGTCAAAAGTGTGTTTCAATTCCTTTCTCCATTTCATGAAAGCTGCCTCATGCACCCAAAGGCAGCCCAGTGCCTCTAATCTGTCTCAATTACAGTCACTGTGCTGCTGTCAGGCAAGTATCTCCCAAGCATCCAAGAGAAAGAATTTGATGTTTTCAATGTCAAATGAATGTCAGGCCAGAGTGGAAGCAGCACAGAAGGTTTTCCTTAAGTTCTCTAATAAAAAAATGGGCCTTGCAGCCCAGCTTTTTAAAGGTACCTTATTTGGGTAGTTAATTCTCGTGGATTTCAGTGTAAGCCAGAAACATTAATGCCTCCAAGAACAGATTCTGCACTCATCCTCAGAGCACTGTATCCAGACAGGGATTACAGATGATGAGAGACAAGAGAAGATGCTGCTGCTCCTCCCTCATTTAAATTGGGACATGCTGGAACACACCACATCAAAGCACTGAGTGAACAGGTACTCTCCTCTTCCTGCCAACCATTCTCTGCAGCTTGCTGGAAAAGCAGGCAAGTTCCTATTAAATGTAAACCTGCCTGCTGTTCAGTGCACTGCCCGAATATTGGATAATCACCGGCAGAACTGACACAAAACCAGCTCTGCCTATAGAATAATAGGTTTCCTGGAAACACAGATCTTGCTATAAAACTTAAAGCTGGACTAGAATGTTAGGCAAGACAACATGACCTGGAGAGAAGTAGCTCCCCAAAGCCTTAGCTGGCTAAACACACTCAATACAACCACAAATAAATCTATTTTCAAGTTTAAAAGAAAAAGAACAGAGATTGGGGCCCCAGTGTGTAGCAATGGATGAGATACTTTACTGAAATGAATAGAGGGAGCACACAGACATTTTTCAAGAGGCAAAGGGGAACATCACAGCATCCAACTGCAGCCTCCCCATCTTCACCACCCTACAGCAATGGCCCGTATTCAAAAACCAGCAGAAAATCATGAGAAATTCTACAACAAAGCCACAGCAGCCACTACCTCTAGAAAATTCTGACAGCTTCTCTGAAACCATTTAATTGTCTAAAACAGTGAAAAGATCCCCAAGCCCAACAGCTACTTTGTCTGGGACAATTTTCAATTTCAGTGCAGCTTTCTTATGGTAATATGATGCAATTAAAAATTGAGCTTAAAATTAACCATGTAAAAGATTCTAAGCAGAAGCTGACATTTACTGTGGAGGTTGTTCATGCCTACAGAAAACTCTGAAAAGGTCAGTATAAATGTAAATAAGGTGAGATACTTCCTCAGGAGTATAGAAATTTCCATCATGTCAGGGCCTCCATGCAAGGCAAAGTTATGAATGCCCTGATGGCTTCTCATGGGCCATCTGAGTCCAGAGCCTGATGTAGAAAATGGTCTCCAGACTTCAGTGAAACAACTGGCACCAAATATTCAGTGTTTCAGGAAAAGAAGGATCCAGCCACCCAGAAAACTGCCAATACAGTTTACTGTCCATGGTTTAATCTCAGCAGTGTTTTCAGCAAGCAGGGATGTTGGATTTGGAAGGGACGTGCTTCTTAGGATTTAACTATCAAGCAAAACCTTTCAGAACTGCCCAAATCCAAGCCACACATTCATTTCCCAAGTCTTACATTTCGGACACTATCACTAACCTGAAATACTCTCCCAGGAGCAGCGCTCGTGTAATTGAATAAATGGGATTAGGTCTCACGCTCCCAACACCCCCAGTTTCTCATTCCTTGAGAAATTCTGAACATACTGCCAAGAACACAACACCTCAGTTATCCTTCCCACTTCTCATCTCTTCTCTCACACATCTGCAGGTTGCCTTGTGTGCCCTCTCATTTTGTTACTCAGTGTGAAAAGGGGAGTGGGAAGCCTTTATCTACAAGGAATGCAGGCTTCCAATTTCTCAATGTTTAAAGGTCACTGGGAACACTCCAGGTAAGGCAGATCCTTTCTCTAGACTTTTCTCCTGCCCCCTCACACTCTGAATGCGTCTCTGGAGATGTTTTTTGTTGCTCATAATTTTGAAGCTCTCAGCAGGAGAAGATGCAATTATATGCTGATTCGTGATTCCAGATTTGCTGGTTGTGATTCTAGAGGTCTCAAAACAAAACTCATTAGACTAAATGTTCTTCTGGCTTTGTATGAGAGGGGCAAGAAGAACTGACATCTCTAGATGGAATGGCCCTGCTAGCATGAGCAAGCTAAGGAAGATACTGCTTTAGGAATCAGGAAATCTCATCTCTGTTTCCAGCTGTGCCACTGAAATGCCCTCCAACATCTCACTTCAGCAGTGTGCCCCCTTTCCCCTCCCACATGAGTTCAGTCTTATCTAAATCCTGCCTGCTCAAGTGGACTGTCACTGTGTTGGTACTTACACTTCACTGGGGCTAAAGAACCCCACAAAGCTGCTCTAGACATCTCCTACAAAAGCATCAGTATTTTTAGTGATGGCAAGGCATGCAAAACACGACTGAACCGGGCATGAGGTGCAAGGACTGCTGTCCACATTGCCTCCTTCCACATCTGCCTGAATCAGGGTCTATTCCTGCACAGACAAATAACATTTCATGCTATTACAGACTTCCAATTTTCCCTGTGATCAAGACACCGAAAATTCAGGGCTGAAACTAATGGTCTGTGAGGCTGAAATAAAACCGCTCTCCTTTCTACCACATACTGATCAACATTCTCACTGATCATCTGGAAATACCTGGGTCAGCAATCAAGCTCTCAGTGGGTTCAGAGCAACCAGCAGCTGGATTGACATTGCTTTCTAAACCATGCAGAGGTAAAGTCCCCCCGCCTCCAGTTGACAGGTAAATTTAAGTGACTGCTTTCCCATGTAAAATGCCTGCCTCTCAGTTCAAGGTCATTTTTCTTCAATCCACAGTTAGAGGTATATGGCACATTAAGTCCTGTAATTCCCCTGTCATGGTGGAGATGGGGGGGAGCTTTTAAGCCTGTGCAGAGCACTCAGGGTTACAGAAATAAATATGGCTTTATATAGCAGCTTTCACATTCAAGATCTCACAGTGGTTTACAAAGTAATGAGTCAGATAATAGGGCTGCAACAGCTGTGCAGGTACACACGCTAGAAATTAATGCTGAGAAAACAGAAGTCTTAATTTTTTGATTCACTTTATTTGTTCTTCTGCAAAACATGTCTGCAGCTTCAGCCCGACTAATGAGCATTGGTGGCTTCTGCAATTTAAAATGCCCAGGTTATTTGACATTCCAGTTTGTTTTAACTTTCAGATTAACTCTATGATTAAAGCTCTCCATTAACTTAACACTGCTCAAGCAAAAGTGGAAAAAATGCATGTACCTCTCTGTCTTGGCTGCACTGTAAGGAAGGTCTCCTTGCCTGATCTCAAGTACCACAATTTGCAATTAGTTCAGAATCACCCAAGTGCTTGATTTTCATTCCCCTTTCTCTCCCCCGTCACTAGCTGTTATAAGCAGAGCCTCAAAGGCTGATTATTGAGTGTTCTGAGGATTCCATGGTTTATTGTGCTGGCACCAGTAAAATATATACTTTAAGTAAAAATATATTTGTCTTTGAAAGTAGCCATATCTTGAGGTGCAACCTGATACATTCAATTTTGTATACATGCTCCTTTCTCTGGTTCCATGGGTAAATGGACTTTCTCATTCTTCTTCTCATGTGAGTCACCTAATCCACCAGTTGTGGATTAAGCTGTTTTGGAAAAATGTGCTGGTTTTATGTAGGCATCCTTTTCCTGGCTGACTCTGTAATCAGTTAATGAGAGTCACACAGAACAACTGGGCTGAAAAGGAACGTGGGAGGTCGCCTGGGCCAGTTTCCTACTCAACGCAGGCTGAGTGCCAGAATTAGACCAAGCTATTATGCTTTTGTCCAGTCAGGTCTTGAAATCCTTCAGTGATGTAAAAACCCTTCAAAACCGCTCTGAGGAACCTGCTCCAATGGCCAATTATGTGGCATTACCTCCATTTCTGTGGGCAGAAGGGTACCAGATGGGACAGATGCTTTCAGAGACTCGAGTGATGTCTGTCTAGGCTGAGTTCTGAAAGCACCGAGTCACGTCAGGCTCTCACAGATCCACATTCTGGTTGCTCCTAAAGGCACAGCCTTCAGAACTCCCACCCAGAGCTGTAACTACCTCCTTTGCTTCTGCTCACACTATTTCTGGAAATCTGGCAAGGGATTTAAATCAACATTACACCATTTTTCTGCCTCAGCTGTTCTGAAACTTTCTGCAGTTCTCTTAACTTCTCAAGCAGCTTCGTCAGCACATCTTTGCTGCGGTACTTTTGATGGACACCAGAGACAAGCGTAACTTCGTGCAACAAGGTTTTTGTAATTGATTTTGACATGAAATTTCATCTCTAACTTCTGACAGAAGCTGAGTTCCCCTTCCCTGAGCTTCCTGGTGACGCTGGCTGGGCAACCAGGACAACTTTCAGATTCGTACCCCTCTTCAAAGGATCATCTCATTTTTATGCTTATGCTAAAAGGGAGGGGGAAACTCTGAGATTTCATCGTTATTGTTTCTTAACTGAAACTAAGTAGCACGGCAGAAGCTGACATAACGCACCAGTGATGGATGGGTGGATGGAGTGAGTCTTTCACTGCAGTGACTGAGTCCCAAGACTGAGGCAGCTACAGTTCTGAGGGATAAGCACCTTCCCATCAACTTCTGCTTTCATTCCTGGCAGGCTTTCTTGGCACATTCTCATTTTATAAGCAGTCCTGGAGCAGCATCTGTATAATGAGCTATGCTCTGTAATAACAAGCATTCTATTTTAGAGTAACAATTAGAATCGCTTGTAGAATGGAAAAGCTAAATGAGACATGCAAAAATACATACACAACCTGAAATGTGGGAAGAGAATTTACCATACTCAGCAGGGCAAAAAGTACAGGAAAAGCTGTAAAAATTGAAAGCATATGACTGACAAGTACAGCTTTCCAACAGTAACTATTTTTCATCAGAAATATTAGCCAAGTGGAAATGACATGAAAATCCAATCAGTGGTTGCAGAGTTAAAATGCTGCATTGCCAGAGAACATACATTGCTATAAATGAAGTAAACGTAGATGGGCAGTAAAAGCTACCAAGGTTTCAAATTATGCATTGGTTTATGAACACACTTTTCTATACAAAGCATCATAAATAATGCAGCTGAATTTCTCAATAAGAACACACAATAAGTGCAGTATGCATAGAGAGAGCACAAAGGAATTCACAGTATTAAATATTTGCAAAATCCTCTCAGTAACATGAACACCTCAGTCCATTTCCATAGTATCTCACTGGAGCAAACCTCTACCATCCACCTTTAACTGAAATTATGCTTTTATTTAGTTTTTCTACCACTGTGCTGCTAGCAACAGCTGGGATACAGGATACTTCAGCAGAATTTCGCTGTTTTTACAAATATATCATGTGCACTCCATTTGCATTGGTTATCATAGCAGCAGTGAAAACACTAATTATTTTAGTGAAGGTAATTATTCTAGCTATTATTTTGGTGAAGTGATTCTTCTAGTGAAGGCAGGGGAAATAGCAGGCTCTTCAAGAACAGGTTCACTGCAACCCCAGCAACTGAATGCTATTAACTTGCCTAAGGCCACTCAGAAAGTCAGCAGCAATGCTGGACTGGGAAAATGATACTTTCCTTCCAATTCTGTTTTTAGCTGAAGCTCCAGATCACTCCATTCCCTTATTAGCTGCTGTAATTACCATGTGCTCTAGTGGAGCTCCTGCTGTTTAGTTTTTCATAGGCTACTTTATTATGCAAGTATATATAGGCTCTTCCTGTTTAAGATGCCTAAATCTCATTTTCTGTGCACTTATAACTTGGCCACAAATTCACATCAAGTTGGAAAAGGAATTTACCACCTGGAATTCCTGTCTTCTGAAGATACTGCTGGTTATTATAACAGATCTGTATTCTTGGGTGCCAGCCTCAGGCAGGGAGGAGCTAGAAGCTCACTACTGGAGTCTTTTTATAGTCCCACAAGAGCTGCAGGTGAAAGGACCTAAAAGTGGGGAGAGAGAATCTTGCCTCCAACTGTCAGCTTCTCCCCCTCATGCGCTGAGGGAGACTTAACATTCGAGAATGCAAAAGAAGGATAAAGAAGAGGAATAGCTGTTGATGTTGATTCACTATTTCCAAGATAAATGGAATATCTTAGAAGTGAGTCAGATTTTTCTCCTTCAGAAGAAAAAGTCTGAAATTATTCAGAGAAAAAGCCGTTGTCCTAATTAATCTTGGATGTGACCTGAAGCTGTTAAGGCAGAGGCAGAAGACAAAGGGAAAATCAGGAGCTCTACAGGCAAACAAATCACAACAGAGACAAACAGAGGTGGACAAGAACAACCACCTATGACTTCCCAAAGAGTTTCAGCTTTGATAAATATAGAGCTGAATGGAATTCTCCCATCACTACAATTGGTCCTCCTGCCTCCCTGTCCCAGCAGCTGTTTCCCACTGGGAACAGCTTAAACTTCAAAGCTTCATGACCTAAACCTGAAAGACATTCACACTATGAAGTGTCCATGCTGGGGGTGGGGAGGTGTTAGTGACATTTAAATATCACAGTTGAAATTTCTTCTCCAGTTTAAATTGGTTCTGTATCCTCAATGTAGCAGAACTATTGCAAGTTCCCAACTCCAGTCTCTCACTGGGCCATCCACAGCACATTCTACTCACACAAACATTGTTCTTTCCCTTACTCAGCTGCAAGAGCTTTTCTGTTCCACAGATGCCATTTCACCCCTACCAGGAATCGAGCCTGTCTTATCTGTAAATACAATTTTTGCCTGGATGCCCCAAGGATGAAGCAAGGGACTGGAAAGCACAGCTCAGAGCTGCAATGTCAAGGCTTTTTCTGAAGGCAGAGAGCAAGGGTTTGACAAACACGGCAGCAATTACCAGGATGCAATGCTGAAATTATTCTTCGCATTCCTGAGCAGACAGGTAACACCAGAGCTGCTCCTGCAACCATCCCAAATTCCTCTCACGTGATTTTGTGGAATAACTGAACTCCACTTAGCAGAGCTGTGAGTCTCAGCAGCACTGCTCTACGCAGTTACTGTAAGGGTTTCAGTCATATCATTTAGTGTTTCTGTCAGAAAAATATTTGTTTCCTTACAGTCTCCAAAGTAAGATTATTGTAGGATAGATTTGTATTACCAAGTGAAAAGAATTAGTGTCAGAGACAGAACAATACTCCTGGGACCTCCAATTCACATTCCAACTGCATCTTCTCATAGGATTTTTCAACCCTACACTTAGAATTTATGTTCTACGTACTCAAATACAGCAGATCCATAAAGATCACAAAGAAGTTTTCACCTATAAAGCACAGCTCAGCAGGCCAGGGAGCAATTCATGCACGTGTCAACCAGCTCTGAACAAACAAGAATCAGAAAAGACTGTGACAAAAAAGGCAGAGGATTCCAGAACAATTAGCAGTCAGCTAAAGAAAGAGGGTGTACACAAGAAAGGAAAAATCCACAGGTGCCTGCTCTGAATTCCTGGAAAATACTGGGAAAAAGAATGGGAATTTAAAGATACCAGACTCGAGGAAGTTTGGCAAGGGCAGGTTCCATATGGGAATTTTCCTATTCAAGGCAATAAATTTTCCCTGACTCAAAGCACTGGAAGACAGATGAGAAATCTTTCACTGCTTTGTAAATTATGAAAAACACATGGGACCAAAATGAATACTCAGCTTAGGAAAGCAACAGAAATAAGAGATACTTAATAATTCTGATTGGAACTCTCAACAACGTGCATGAAATGCTCAAAAAAATGTTAACAGAGGAACATGTTGCTTGTTCTCACAGAGGAGATCTTCCCAGCCGCTGAATTTCCACCAGCAGGCACAGGAGGGGTGTGGATGGTGCCATTAATCAATCAGTTCTACTCACTTATTCACAATACGACAATCAAAATTAATGATGGAAGGGAGCTGGAAAGGGCAGGTGAGTGCTTGAGTCAACTTGTAAAGATTTAAAGAAAGCAAATTAAAGCAGCAGTGAAACCCGAACTGCAGCCAATCTTAATTACAAACTAAAACCACAGTAAAGTGAAGTTTCTCTCTCCTTCCACTACATGTTGCCTTTAGCTGAAGACAAATTGCTGGCACTTTTGTAATCTACTAAGTTAAAGTCATTACCCTGACAGTGCCAGGAAGTCTAATTTCCTGGAGCAGTAATACAAAGATTTATAAGGGAATTTAAACACTCACCTTCTGGAATAGAAAATCTATCATCAGCATGAGGCTACATGGAAAGTGACTGAGGATTTCAGATAATGGAGAAGAAGAAATTCACCTGCTGACAAGTTCATCCAAAAACTCATTCCCTCCCTACACAGGCTGCTGACCAGGGTAAGTGTACACACAAAGCTGAGCTTTCAAATAAATTCTCCTTTTCTGTGATAGCCCTACTGCAACAAAACAGACTTCAATTATAAGCATTTTTAACACTAAATCAGTATTTCCGCACAACGCTCTTGTAAACTTATGTTTCCATTAAAATGGAACAAAACTTAAGTAATCAAAATGGAAAAGAGAAATTAATAATCACTTTAATAATTGTTTTAAAGGAGAAAATGAGCTAGCTCATCCACCAGCCTGAAATGTACCTGCATGTCTCATTATGGCTGAAGACTTTCAGCTCCCTAATGAGAGAAACTGAAACGAGAGCTGAACTTCAACACCCAAAGCTCCTTAGAACAGCTCCTGTTCTGCCCTCAGATGCATGTGCACATAAACAACAAGCCAGGAGATTTGCTTAAACCAGACAGCACAGAGGTCTGGATTTAATTAGGAATAACTTAATGCTGATCCATTTAAAAAACTGTTCTGCTCTCCTGGACATTCTCCTCCCATACTCCAGCTGAGAACAGAGGTGGACAGTCCAACCCTTCACACAGGAGGATCAAATGTTCCAATCCCTGTAACGTCTTTGGGGGGGCTGACACACATCAATCCTGTGCTCAGAAAACCCGACAGCAGAGGTTCTGCCTTCTGAGACACTGCCTTCCCCTGCACAGGAATGATTAATCCTCACCTTCCCCCAGTGCCTGAGCCTCCTGCCAGTGCTCCTGCTCAGGAATAAGGACTCAGTGAGCACAGCCCATAGCTGTACTACGCTGTGTGTTTAACGTGCACACAGGAGAAACCAGCACTGAGATAGTGCAGAGGAGAACACGCTGCACAGGAGGCAGCAGCACCACTATCACTGACCTACTTTAGACTGGGGAAGGGATTTCGGCAAGACTTCCCCCTGCACCCCCCAGAAGCAGCAATTTTTGAAGGTCCTAAATTTAGCAAGGTTCTGAGCACAGCATTCATAATTTCTTGTCAGTGCTGTTCCCTTCTCTGCAAGCTCGTATCACTTCCCCCCAAAATTTATCCTCTCTCTCTTTGACTGTCAGGGAAAAAAAATGCTCCTTTCAACAAAGAGGAAACAAGCAGCTTCTCTTTCCCAATCTTTCCTCACGAGGACAGCAGTACTCTGGACACTGCCAGGGCATATACATTTATTTTTTAATATCAGATGAGACAGCTTCTGAAAGCTCTGCAAGTTCTCCTGTCTGACATTATCCAGTTTACCACAGATAACAAGCCTGAACTGGAAGCTTTCCCCTGCCAGAATGCCTAGCACATAAAATTATTAAAGGCTTAGAAATGGTTTCAGGGCTGCTCAAATGATGTGCTGCAGCAAAACCTGATTCCCATTAAAAAACCAGGAGCCATCAGGAAGAGACTCTAGTTCATCACTCTGAAAAAGAGAACTGCCTGCTTTCATTCATTCCTCTCCAGAACAAATAAATTCCGGGGGGAAGAAAGTAAAATACCAGCATTTAAACTAGGTTACAGCTCTCAGGACCCTCTGGATTACTTAGGATACGAAGATTTTCCTAAGATGTTATACCAGCAGATGTTCTGAAGAAGGACTGAGAAACCTCTGCAACCTGCACAGACACAGCCAGTCCCCACCCACAGTCCACAGAAATTTCTGTTTTTATGATGTTTGGCTACAAGACAGGCAGAGGTTCCTACCATTAAAGTAACTTGGAGTAAAAATGAAGTTTCCAGCTGATAGAAAATAGGTTGCTGCTGCTAGTTCATGGTTTTTCAAGTGATCCCAAGCACACTCTCAGTTAAGGCCAGTGGTTGCACCCACGAGTATCTGGTAGGGAAACCATGATGTCAGTTAACACCACATCTTTAGTCCCATCTGATAAACTCCATGGATGTTGACTGTGAGATTACAGGAAATTTAACAACACTACATCCCAATATTTGTTAACTACCACAATGTTCATTTGCTGCATTGCATGAACAAATCTTATTACTGCAGTTTCATTTGCTCACAAAGATTCCAGCTGAAAACTCAGTTTAATATGGCTTTAATAATACATGAAAGAGATTAATCTATAATTGTTGATTTTTGAAATAGCACTTCATCATGTCACTCAATCTGAGTGCTTTTGATCATTAAAACTCGCATGATTTTTCCATCTTGGTAACGAGGTTGTGCCTCAGCTGAGAGCTGATCTCATCAGAGCCAATTATACTCCATAGCAGAGATCTGACCAGGGCTCTTAAGGGTTTTAAAACTGCAATTTTATTTTCTTTATTTTACCGAACAATTCAAAGTTCAAGCAACCATGTTAGAACCTTTAGTATCCAGGAATTCTCAAGTAAATGAGATGCTAGGCAGTAAATTACTGGCAAAAAAGTGAACAAAAATGAATCACTGTCCTGTTTTGTTTTTTGGTTTTTTTTTTACTCTTAGCACACAAGTCAATAATTACTCATTTTTTCATGTCAAAGTGCTTCTTTCAAAATGCTCTGGGATTAATCTCCTGACCTTATCTAGCATGAGATATGTAAGATATTTGACTTTGATTAAATGGGGGTATCTCAAAATTATCAAACAACCTCTTCAAGAGTGTGAGATTGCTAGCAATTGAATATGATAACAAGCTGTGTAAGCTCAGAGACAGACACATCTCCCATCAGATCCTGCACATCACTTCCATCACTAACAGAGCCACGTGAAAGATCTTTATCTTATTTTAAAGAAAGCTATGCAAGATACATTTCCTTGCAGAAATTCTTGATTTCCATCTTTTCCATTTAGTGGCACCTACATTCCAATCACATTTAGAAAGGAATGCACATGCTAAAGCCTTTGCTGTATTTTGCATTCCTTTCTTTTCCTGCATCCTAAAGGTGTCTCCTTACTCTGCACAGTAATCAGCTCCCAGCCTGCACTAATGGCAGCCAGTGAAGGCTGGGTAGAAGTTCCCTGCAGCTCCCAACACAGGACGGTTCTGCAGCTTCTGAGAGGTGCATTAGGATCCTGCACTATTTCACAAGATACAGAAGATCTTGTGCAATAATGCATCAAATGAACATCAGTGTTTAGATATGAGACTAAAAACTGCATCCACTATGAAGGGTGTCTGTAAATAGATTAGATTCATCTACGTATTAGGATTAGTTTGCATATCATCAATCAGAGCTTTGCTGTGAATTTAAGTGAGTGCAGCACTATGTATGTATAATTATCACAGCATTACTGACTATCAGCCCATCTCTGAGGACCTGACACAGCCTCTGTTGTTGCTCTCAATTAACAGCAAGGAAACTGAAGCACAAATAAGTTGACTGGACCAAAGTCACTAAAAGAGCGTAATTCAGGTATCCAAGTCCATGGATCTCTCCACTCAGTCTCACTGTCTCTTTATACTCTGCAAAATTCTCCAAGCGAAGTGGGAAGAGTTTAAAATCTTTCTTGTGAGGAATACTCAGGTAGTTCTGGGTATTCACAGCTCATTAAGGTGAGGCTGACAGGGTGGCACCGCAGCAGTTGCCATGACGATGGCTGGATCTTTGCAGAGACATTGCACACACTTCAAACCAAAACCCGTGCAAGTCTCAAAACACCATCCAATGCTCTAAGAATTCTGACAAAATCCCCAATCACCTCCTAATCTCCAATTTTAGAAAGTACCATACATGCAAGAAGGGAATGCAGACTGTGAAAGATTCCACCTCTGACAGAGGTGAAATACAAAAGCACAAGGCAGAAGAGTTTTTCTGTGAACCTCACAGATTTTGGAAAACTACAAGTACTGCTCACTACAGACAGGCAGGAATACTGTGCTCAGGGGAAGGCAGACTATCAGTAAAGGTAAAAATCCTCAATCCCTGCTGTCATCCAATTCCACAGAATGCTGAAGCATGACAGAGATGCCAGCAAAGGGAAAGGGTTAGTGCCAAGTACCCTCACTCAGTGCATTCCACAACTCCTTACAGCCACGTCTGGTGCAGGCAGGCTACAAACTGAGCTGCAGAGGAGGAGAGCTTGCACTCAACTCTTCTGGAGTTACAATCACCTAACACCAAATCAGACAGGCTTCTACAAGATTCCACCAATTCAGCAGCTTTAGATAAAAATTCATATCCATATTTGACACTTGATAACAGCATGCACAGATATATCCATTATTTCCATTAACTGATTACAAAAGAAAGAGATCAACCTGATATGCTCATGTCTCAAGTCCCTTTAAGAGCCCCCAGCTCCCAAGCTACTTGTTATTTCCAAAAGCACAAACATTAGCATTACCTTTGGCTGCTTCAGACCGCTTAGGCAAATCAAGTGTATCAAAATTCCTGTCCAAATCTCCATTCTTCTTTCCTGTGCAAAAAAAGAAGACAACAGATGGAGAAGACTGTCAGTACACTGACAGGTAAGTTACTGTCATGTGCATCTACAAGATGGGAGAAGATGTAGACCCAGAATATAAATCACAGACTGTTACCCATAACTGTGTTTATCTGACTCACAGTCCAGCTGCACTGTTGAGGTTTTAGCAAGAGCAAACTTTGGGACAAACACCCGTGCTGTTTTCAGGTTCATCTGCAAACGTGCTTAGAACTAGCATTTCAGAGTGTCTTAAGAGTGCTTTAAACCTTGGAAAATTGTGCCATTTCCCTTCTTGGCAAAGCTGTGCCCCACCCTCAGAAGCCCAGTGTATACCTGTTGTTTTCACAGAGGAATTTTGACCTAAAGCTTAGCTGAAGCAAAAACTCAGCAGCAGAGCAAAGAAACAACAGCTTTGCTTTACTGCCTCTCTTCTCAATGCAACTATCAGGCAGGGAGACCTAGATTTAATATATTGTACAGACTGTAGCCAACAACTTAACCTTGAATTGCCCTTCAATCGACAAAGTGCCATTTTCGCTATTTATTAGAAGCTAATGGAAATAATTTTATACTTTTGCTAAGAAACAGTGTCAAAACATTACATCAGCTTTAATTTATACAACCCTTTACTGAACACAGACAAAACCTGCACTTTCAGTTTTAGTTAGGTTGAGAATTCAAGGTTATGTGAACGCATGGGCAGGGAAGGGTGAGTTTCCATGCCCCCAAGGAGACACTGCCTTGGGTACGCCCGCATGGATGCTGTGGGATAAGCAGGAGCTTTGCTACCAGAGGAATGCTGGCAGCAGAGAGAGACTGGGAAGGCAGTGCAAGAATCTGCATGCATGACTTCTGAGGACAGCAGTGTGCAATTTAGACTTCCCAAATTATTCTGAGGGGGGAAAATCAAGTTATTTATTCCCTCTCCCTCCAGAGCAGGGAAAGCAGGTGCGATGGGATGAACTCAGACAATGCAATTTAAGCTGCCAGAAGTGGCTTCTGCACAGGGACAGCCAGGCTGTTAATGGAGGTTTTACATAAAGGGCTGGAAGCTCCACCAGTCAGGCTGCTTAAAAGCCAACAGGAAAACAGTCTTGAAAATGCAATGAGGAGATCAGTCCGAGTCTTGACTGCCAACAGGTCACGAGATGGGAAAGGCCAGGCCAGGCCCTGCCTCTTTATAGCAGGGGCTTGGTACATGCACTGTGAATTCAATGGGTCACTCTACCTTTCCTCTTGAAAAAATGATAAAAATACTCAGTACTATACAAGAAGAATTAGAACATTTAAATACCATTATGAATATTTAGAAATAACATTAGGAAGGAAAATCTCCCCTTAAAGGTAGTATTTCATCCTCTCCATTTCTTTGGGAAGGGATAGAATCACACAACTTTTCTTCTGAAATGCCAACGCAGAATACCAGCCAGCTTCAATTGCTGTCCAAAACAGAACATGCACCCAGAAGTTCTGCTTATCTGAAGTAATTTCCTTAACTAAAGTATGTAAAAGCCCATCTAAGCTGCCAAAAGGTCATGCAGCCAGGTACCACAGCACTCCTTGAAGGGTATCTTTTCCAAAGGAAGGGACAGGAATCAGTGGCACTTTGCAGCCTTCCATCAATTTTTTGCTCTGGAAAGGAGCAACATATTGCTTGAGGAATCAAATACCAGAAAGGAAAAGTGGCATTCACCACCAAAGGCCTTTCCATTTCATAACGGCAGCTGAAGGCAGTTACTGGCTGCAAAGCCTTGTTGACCCTTAGAGCACTGACAGGAAAATGCAGGGCAGAGGGAAATCGAAGGAAAAAGCGTTCAAGGAAGGAAGTCAGTGTTTAGGAAAGATTACTGATTTAAGTCAGAGCAATAAATGTGACTCCATCTTATCTACAAGTAGGACAAACTGTTTTTTCACATGACCCCAAGTTTCACGTCTCTGCCATTAGACAGTTTAAACCTCAGAACATGTTCTCAGAGAGCCAGACCTTAGTTGACACAACTACTCATTTCAAAAGTTCACTGTCTAATTTAAAGGTTGGTTTGGCACTTCTGTCAGCTCTGCAGAACTGAGATGGCACAGTAAGAGCTCCCTTGTTCCCAGTGGCAGTGTTTAGTAAGCACTGTGTGCACAACTTGTTAAGGGGGAATTGTCCAGGAGTGCAGTGTTGGCTGCTGCTTTTGAGCTGGGAATGCCAAAGCAGCTGCCTATTTACTAACCCATCTTTCATAAAGACAGCACCCTCCACCTGTTCCCTGGGCTCTTCAGTTGCTGTCTCTCCATTTCTGAGCCAGACAGCAAACACTGGCTGGTTTGAGGAGCCTCTGCTGGTTTGTGTCTCAGCCCTCTGAGGAGCTCCCACCTCGCAGGCCAAAGCCGTCTGTTCAAGGCAGAGGCTGCCAGCTGCTTACCAATGGCAGCAGTTCAGAACACACAACTCTGACCAAGGGGATTTCAACTCTACAAATTACTTGCTTAATCAAATGGATTTGCTTTGGAAATAGCCCAAGCACCTTTTTCCAGGGCTTTCCTATGGAGACAAGGTGAGCAAGCTGCAAGAAGACTCCAGAACAAATCCACCCAGAAAGCAAAGGTTTCAGTCTGAGGCCCAGCAGCTATTTTCCCCATTTTATTGCCACAAACACTGGTTTGGAGTTTCTAAGTAGGTGACCAATGTAGCAATTCAAGAGTCTACTGATTGCAACCCTCTCAGCCATTGCCATGTCCCCCGATAACATGAGAAAATCAGTGTCACTGCCAGATTCTGTACCTCTGGACACCCTGCTCTGTCCCTTGACCCTGTGCAGTTGTCCACAACAGGGATGTGAACACACACACACACAATAATCCCTGTGGCTGGATTTGTATGGCACACCCCGCCACTTCCTGGACCTTCACAATCAGGCTGAAACCACAGGGATGCTGAAACCACAGCACAAACTGCACTCACAGTAGGAGAGAAGTTTAAGATCCTGTTTTTGTACATTTCAATTACCACCTATGCCCAGGTTTTCCAGCCTGAGGCGTGTCAGAGAAAAGCCAATGCTGCTGGATCAGAAGTGTAGCTCCAAACTTTGCCAAAAGACAGTTTTGAACATGCCTGCTGACAGGCCTGTTTTCTGAGACCTGGCTGGAGGATTGGCACAGCACTCTGCTTTGGGAAAACTGCCTGACATGAGACTTGCTTGTGCAAGATGCAATTTACAGTCTCTGAAACAGTGGGATTAAAATTCTCCCCCTCTCCCTCCTTGCTACTTTTCATTATGTAAGAAACAACCAAAACATGACCTTCAGCACTTTCCATCTGTCAGGAACTCCATGCAGACTCTGAAGTGTGACCCAGCATTATTAACCACTAATGTTGTTGTTGATCTTCCTCAAATGTCGTTTTGCTTTACTGAATAATCAAGCCATGTGCAGCCAGATCATTTCTGCTGAAGGATTAATTCCCAAATGCTTTTTCTGGTTGAAACAGAAGTTTAAGGGAAAGTGCTTCCTCATAACAATCCCACCTTACCCTGCCCAGTGCTCTTTAATACACCCACTGACCTGGCCACAAAGGAGTGACAGAAACCAAGGGCCGAGCTCTGTTCTGCCAACAAGTCCCTCCTCCAGAGCCTCACCACTCACAGCCCAAAATCAGTGCTCAGCAGAACGTTACCCTGCACCATTTGTTGGGTGGAGCAATTAGATTTTGTTTGGTTGGTTTTTTCCCCATCCCAACGTTTTTCCTTTGGTGCAACCCTCCAGAAGCCAGGATCTGAAGAAGAGAAACTGAAGCCAATCCCCCGAGAGAGGCGCTTGGGGTAGCTCCATCCAGCTCCTGTGAGTGCCAGTCACAGAGCTGCAGCAGCCCAGGCAGAGAGAGCCCCAAACACCCCTGAGAACAAACACCCAAAGCTCTGCAGCTCACGGCTCCTTCCACTCCCCAGCCCAGCCAGCAGAGCCTTCCATCTGACAGGGCTGGTGACACAACCCACACACCTGGGTGCTCCTGTTAGCAGGACAGCTGCACAGCAGTTCCCCTACTGCACTTACACCAGGCAGCAACAAATCCTTGTGTTTTCCATTCTTGGTGTGGAAAGACCACACTGCAAAAGCTCCCTCAGAGGATTTTTCCATGTCTGCTGAAATGAACAGGAGGATGCGCTGGGGGAGCAGAGGAGAAGGTGGAGGAACAAGACCTTGATCTCAGCTCTTAGCCTTGCATGTGAAAGCCGAACAAAGCACATTATGGAGATGATGAAAAGAAAGTATTGCAGACTCACCTTGATTGAACCACTCCTCTAATTACCAGAAAAGCAGCAAAAGAAAAACAAAAATTTACAGGATGAAGAAAATACAAAGGAACAGTCAAAAAGAGGCAGAATTTCACAGAACAGGTTCAAAACCTGAATATTGCAAGATTACAGAAGTTTCATCAATTAAAAAACCAGACCAAACCAAGGTATTTCACTTTCACCCTTTTGTTCCTGCTGAAAACTCCCAATCTTTCTTTGTGCAGGTTTTTTTCCTTTTCTTTCTCTTTTTATTAAATGAAAAGGTGCTCACAGAATTGAGGGGACAGAAGGATGACTAGCCCTTTGCAGAGGTGTTTGAAATGTTGTGATCAATGACCATGAAATAAAATAAAACAAACATGGAAACACTGCGAGATTAAGTGAACAAGAAAGGAGAAAACAGATCGATTTTGAAGTTCTAGAGTGAGAAAATTAAGGTAGGTTCAAACCAGTATCCACATAAATTTAACAGCGAGACAAGGGGCTTCTCTTTATGATTTTAAAAGCACATTTATGAATGGATTTTAACTTTTATTTTTTAAACACAACCATTGTCTGAGACCCTCTATTCTTTTGCTCTACATCCTACGAGCTGTGAGCTCAGCATTATCACCAGTTGATTTCTCTCTGGGGAACAGCACACTTTCAAAAGAGCATTGCAGAAAGGTGGAAAAAACCATTAAAATATATTGTCATTTCCTGCCGAACACACAGAGCCAAACCCAAGCTGTCATGAGAGTCTGCACTGCTTGCTGCAAACCACAGGCTCATCCTCAGCATCAGATGATTTAGAGATCAATTTGTCCAAAAAGCCATGAGCTGGTGCTTCAGCTGATGGCCAGGAAGCAGCCAGGGCACAGCCCCAGGAGAGGGATCTCTGGTGGGCCCAGGCAGGCACCTGGCATGGGACAGACACCTGAGAGCACCCTGGTCACTGCCATGGAGGGCATGAGGACAAGATTCCCTCAGCACAACCCCTCCTCCCACAGGGCACTCAGAGCTTTAATGGCTACAAGTGTTCCATTCACTGTGCTGCTCTCCAGCAAAACAACCACAGGGACTGCAAGTGCCAGGGAACAGGCTCGAGCCAGCACACGTGCAAGGTTTCCAAAGGGTACCACACTGCAGGTTCAGTCACTCCCTGGGAGAACAGGCTGGCCAGGCAGGCAGAATGGGTTCTTTAGTTTTCCCCCCAGTCTTTAGAAGATTTCCATCAATTTTTTATTTTAACCAGTTTAAATATAGTTGATGATAGACTAATCTGCAAAAACAAGTTCACGCTGTGATGACTTCCCTAACACATATGGAAACATGTAATATTTTAATAACTTGTACAGGTCAGACCAAAGAGTAATGTGCAGCACACAGACCATCAAGCTCAAACAACTCAGTATCAGCTCTTTAGGGGCAAAACCCGTCCTTGTACCTGGCTATAAATAATAAGCCAGGATGTGTGTACAAATCAATGAGGAGAATGAAGCCCAGACACAAAATGGGATTAATTATCTCTGAATTCATCTAGAATAGTTATTTCTCTAAGAAAGGAAAGAAAACAGACTTCAGTCTAGAACACTAATTTCTCTAAAACAACAGAGAAAACGAATGTAATTTGAGTGTCTCTTTGTAAAGGAAACATGGAAGGGGGGTTTCTGAGACTATTAATCCTCTCTTATAATGAAACTCATTTGCAACACTTACGCCCCAGAGGAGAGAACAGGTCTAAAAGTGACTGACAATTAAAAGCTACAAAATCGTGTTTGCAATTTAAATTACTGAAATAGTGACTGAATTGGGAGGTTGTACGTTTTGGCTGAGTGGAAGGGGAGGCTGCTAGTTTGTTTTCAAGTATGAGAGTCTGGAGGCATGGAAGATGTTCAGGCAGGAGTGCCATGCACGGGGATGATGGGTGGGTCCATGCTGGCCTGGCTTCCCAGGGAGGGCACACATGCTGCACAGCCAGGCAAGGGGACTGAGCACAGAGCTGACAGATGCAAGGACAGCAACGCAGAGGAGAGGCAGAGCACAGCCACCTTTTTCCAGCAGCAGAGAATACTCTGTCAGCATGCAGCACTCCTGTTTAAAGCCAAACAAAATTACAGCAATTGTGGAAAGAAGAATCCCAAATATCCAACAGTGGTGCAACACAGGAGATAAACACATGCTAGGACACTGCAAGCACTCCACAAACTGCATCATCCTAAACAAGCACGATGAATGCGCTTACAAGAGCGGGACTGCACAGCAACATTGACCCCCAAATCCATTTCTAGTTGAGAGCTTTTTGCAGCACATACCTTTAGCTTTTTTTCCACCAAAACAACCAGCATCATCCTTCTTCTTCTTCTGGGAGCCTCCTGTGCCTGCAGTCTGGCCAGCATCCAGCTCCTGGTACTTATCAGCCCCGGGGACCTCTTTGTGGACATGGTAGGACAGGTTCCGCATGATGCACACACAGTTCTCCACAGACTGTCACAGAGAAATGTATGTTATAAGAAATACTGCACCCTCTTACCTGCAAAGCACTGCATTGTACAGAGGAGGGCTTGGGGAAATTGAAAAAAGAAGGCCACCTGCCCCAGGAAACCCACGTAGCTCTCAAGGAAGATTTAGTCAAGACCCTTAACGTTCATTCTTCTTCTTAAGCCAATTTTATTTTTCCAAAAGTGAAGCGCTTCATAAATAGTATCCATTCAAAATGAAAACTCTCTAATCAAAAATACCGCTTGATCTTACATAAAGAGTACAATTCACCAAAAGATCAAACACACAGCAGAAAGTGATCATATAAGGATCTTATTTTAATCCAAGTTTCTCTCTCATTCTTCCAACATTTACAATCTCCAAGGGGCCCATTTTATTAAATTTTCTCTGGGTCAAAACCTAGGCCTTGTGAGGATTTCAATGAGAACACACGTTGTCCTGTAGTAAGAGCTAATCCACAGCACATCGGGTTCTGACAAGAGCAATGCTCTGTAGGCTGCAATGGAAACCACCAGGTGGTTACAAAATCCACTTCCAAAATTACCTGATTAAGTGACAGGGCTTTGTAAGTCCCCTGTTCAGGCCATCACATGGGGGACTCAAAAAGAATAAAATAACGATGCTTTACAAGCCTTCTGGTGTTATAAAGAAATAGTGTGCTCTTTTTAAAACAGGTTAAAGTTATGATATTCCTCATGCATATAAATACACTTTGAAGTGCCATGGGATGAGATGATGATAAAAACAGATTAATAAAATCTGCACCAACAAAAAAAGCCACAGTGGAAGTGCTGCAGGTCTAAAGACGCTCCTTAATGTCTAAGCACTTCAGTCTTTAGAGATGGTGCTGAATAAAGTCTTTAAAATGGGGACTGACTCCTTTGCTGCTTTGTGCAAATGGGACTCAATTCTGATTTGCAGACTGCACTTATAAATGCCAATTAAGTAATGCAGGACAATAGCAATAATGTCACTGACAATAAAGCACTACTCTCCCCACCAGTCTTTGCTTCCCTCACCAGGCACAGAGGAAACACAGCAGCATCCTGCTGGCAGCCCAACAGCAGCACCACGGCTACCAGAGATGAGAGGAAGA
This sequence comes from Petroica traversi, assembly GCA_025920805.1. Classification (NCBI taxonomy): domain Eukaryota; kingdom Metazoa; phylum Chordata; class Aves; order Passeriformes; family Petroicidae; genus Petroica; species Petroica traversi. The sequence continues at coordinate 4,767,458 of JAHLSL010000041.1, forward strand.
CAATGACTCTGTTTCCTGAGGAAAACATCATCCTCTCCTGATACCAGCAAACAGAGGTTGGATCCCAGTGCAACACTTCAGCATAAATTAATGCAAACATCCACTAGGTTTTAATGCTCAGGCTCACCTTATTGTCCGTGTCCTTCTTGCCAACTGCAGACTGCAAGGCATGAAGGAGAGCATCCACCAGGCCATCACACTCTCTGAGTCTCCTGCGTGCTTCTGCTCCATCTGAGCTTACGTTCCTAACAGGAGAGAGTTGAAAGAAAATTCAGCCCTGTAACCTTCACTATCAAGCTGAAGGTACATTGATTTATACTACAATTTATACTACTAAGAACTCATCACCTTGGATGAACAATTAGTGGACCAAGTAGCCTGACAAACCTACTGTATTTCAGAAAGGTATGGGCAATGCAATCTGCAACTCTCTCTGAGCCTAAACAAAAAGAGGTGCCTACAGACATTTCTCTGCTTTGCTGGTGAGTCCAGGGACTCATCTTAGACCAGACTGGAGTTTGCAGAGCAAACAGTATGCAAACCAAAAATTTAATTTCAAAAGAACAGTTCCAAACTGAAAGATACTTAGACCACCTTAGGAAAAACATAGGAAGTCACAAGATTGCTCAGCAATATCATAGCCACAGAAATTGAAAAAGCAGTAGATTCAGCACAAAGCCTGGATCAGTCACCTTTAGTAAGGTAAGGATGACAATTTACATGGCTTTAAATTTCTCAAAACAGTGCACCAAATAATGGCACAGGCAGAAGAAGCGAGACAGAGTGAAAGGCTACTTGGAGTTGTTAAAAGTTACACTTATCAAGGACTGCAGAAACTGTCAGAGGGGACCTTTGAACTTGGCCTCACTCATCCAGCAGCACAAACTGATACCCCAGCCTTGCATAAATATCAACCTGCCATTACCCAATAAATAAAGAAAATTCAAGTCAATTTTCCAAATGCTGCCTTCCCCCGGCCCCTTTCTTTTCTTTAGGGGGGAAAATGAAGCAACAAAATAATTCTTCATAGTGCTCACTGACCAAACCTATATGGAAGGTCTTCCCAAAGCTGAAACACAGTAATTTCAATAATAACACAGACAACCTTTCAGCTTTCAGGTCTCTGAATCCCACAGAGCTGTGTAAAGTTACCTCTCAAAAGTTCAGGACACCATCATTACCTTCTGTTATCAGGATCATGCAGACGGTTGGTGTTTTTAACTAGAGGGACTGCCAGTCCTCAAGTAATTAACAAATCAATCAAGGTCCCCTCCCTGTCCTGGTCATCTGGGCAGGCTGCTGTGTTAATTGGATGGCCAGGAAAAGCCACATTTTCTCAAAGACCTCTCAGAATCTGAAGGAATTTAATTGTGAGCTGGTTGCTGTAACAGCACGTTAACTTTCAATTAAGAACACAAATGAAATGCACAGATAAAGGAATCCTTTCCTCAAATCCTAACACAGCCTCACCTCTAGCAATGGATGACAGGAGGCAGGTAAAGTGGATATTGAAATGATTCCACAGGATAGATGGAAGAGAATTCTACATGCTGTTTTCCCATCTCCAGTTGTACTAATCCTTTTGTACCAAAAACACAAATGTGAATTTTAATGCTATGTCTTTATGAAACTGAAATTAGAATTCAAATTCTCTGAGATATCTTTCAGGAGTTATAACAATAAACGATAGCAGTTCCACCTTCAAGCACATCTATTAATGTGGAACACTACTTATTAAGCTTCAGGGTGACAGAAATGCACTATAAATGGTCTTATCTGGAGCTGTGTATCTCATTTTTTATTCCCTCATTAAGTCTTAGAGTGTTAGAATTCATAAGCAACACTTGCAAACTAAAGGCAAAACAGCTCAACCTTCACACTTGTCTTGCCCTATGGCCTATTCAGAAGAGATTTTTCCATGGTTCATTAGTGCTACTACACTTGCACCACATTTTTTTTACTGCTTGGGTTATCAGTGCTGTGTATCCTGCTTTCTTAGTTCTTGATCTGTACTGGGGCTAATATCAAGGTAGACATGGATAAGGTTATGACTGAAAGAAATGTTATAAAATTGTATCAGTGAGAGTGTGGCCTGCTGGTATCACTGGCTGTCATTCAACTAGAGAAAAATTTACTGAAAATTAATGCCTCGAGGAAAAATTCTCACATATACCACACATAAATAAGCATGAAAACTCTGCAGGATCGAGTTAATAGCTAATTAATGCTATGACTGAGTTATCCAGACATCAAACTTTGCAGTTTTAATGTTTTAACTAGCACATCACAAAATGTATCCTTATGAGCATCTCATGCACAAACATCTGCTCTATAAATACCCAACTCTCGGGATTTTGTTAGTCCTCCCTCCTTGGGTAATGAGCTTCCTGCAGCCCTTGGGATTTATCCACCACGGAAGAACAAAGCCCATTTCCTTGTCTGTAACTGTAACCCAGACCTACGGGAGAGCTCAGCTCCCACTCCTGTCCCAGCAGCCCGGGCACATCTCAGGCAGACAAAGCCCAGGGAGAAAAGCACCTGCGTCATGAATCTGCTCTTCTGCTGCTCCAACACTGCAAAAGGCAGAGAAGATCTCCCAATCCCCAGGGAAATATTTGCATTCAGATCCATGTCAGACCAAGCTCTAAACTAAGGAGGGCCTATGAAAACGATGGCAGTGTGCTCTGACTAAGCTTCTTATCTGGCAGTCCCAGGAGAAGCGCTGCCAGCTTTGGTTTCCATGATCCAGAGCCACCTTCGCAAGACCCTGCAACCCAGGAAAATGCAGAGTTGCATTTCTGCCGTGGGATTAAGACTCTACTATCCCCCTCCTTGAAAAGCATCACCTGGTAGTCACTGAACAAATTCCTGAGTCTTCAGGAGGGGCTCGAGCACGGAAACAACAGGAATGACATGGACAGGGGAGCTACTGCTGGCACTGGTCATTAAAAAAGACAAAAACTGCCATGGAATAATGAACTTCATAGTGCACTCCACAGACAGGGGCCAGGAAAAAACTCTTCCCATTTCACATCTGCACTGGGATTGTTCTGCATCTTACATCTGTTAAACATGATGGAAAGAAAGATGTAACCAAACCATTGTCCAGAGCAAGCTTTCAAACAAGGTTTCTGAACACCCTTCTTCCAAGAGTGATGGGAATCAACAAACGGGACAAATTCTAGCAGTTACCAGAGGATTTGCAGCCCCTCCACACAGGGCTCCACTCCACAGAAGGAATGCACAGCCTCACCCAGGCCAGAAACTTCCAAAACTCACGCAATGGAGATGTGTAACATATGGCATCCAGATTTGGCAAACCACAGAGCTTTGCCTTACACTGAACTTTTCTACGCATTAGACAAGTATTGTTTTACACCAGAAGTAATTCTTCAGTGGATGGAGTGTTTCACACCAGACACCAAACAGAAAAGCAGCTGAGCCCCCAGCTGAGGTGCTGCTGACTCTGTTACTGGGAGACAGGCTGCCATGCAAGAACTGGAATGGCCTCAAAATTTTAGACTTAAAGAAATTATCTCATTGACTTGCTTGCTGGAGCAAATTAACATCAAGAACCTCTGTAGATCCAAGTCAAAACTACTTATTGAAGTTTGGACAACTCTGAAGGGCTTTTGAGGCACAGATGGGCAACTCCCCTGTTACACATGAAAATAAGTTTGCTGCCCATTCAGAAGGACGGGAATGGTGAGGGGAAAGTAGCAATGCTAGTTTTACACAAACCAGTGACAAATGAGACCTGCCATTCAACCCCAGTGTCCTGTATAGTCCCCTTCCCTTGCCTTGCCTCTTCACCCCCCAGGAAGGTCTCTGCTGCTTTCCCTGCTTTTCAATAATTCTCTGTTAAATGACAAATGCATTTTAAAAACAGAAGTGCCTTTCGTATGTCACAGTGCAAAGAGTAATAGAAACAATCAGTGTGCTTTCTGTAAACATACACAGAACAAGTCTAGAAACAAAACACGGAATTACTGCCCATGTGACTCCAGGTGTATCAGAAAGAAACCAACTGGAAGACTGATTTTATGTAAAACAGCAAAGCACAAATCTCATTCCAAAGATTTTAAATCTCCAGTCTTTAGCTGGAAAAAGCAACCTGGATTCTTCCTCAAATTCTTGGAGTCCAGACTGTGGTCAGGACTAGTGAAAGAGAATTTGTAATGATGTTGCAATATATGCTTTCCCTGGGGAAGAGAAACAAAAACAAACAAAGAAGCACTAAGTAAATATTAAATAAAAGTAAATACCTATGAGCATAGAAACTCATCAGGCTAGGCATGCAGTCTGTTGGTATTAAAGACTTCAGAAAATGGGGGCGAATGTGCTGAGGAATCTGTTCACGCCTTAGATAAGGTTATCATTATCACCAAAGACTTGTCTTAATAATATGCAATTCTGAATGCTACATTTACATCTGCAGAACAGAGTAGAGTTCCTCACCCCTAGGAGAGGTGAGCTGTTACTACTGTCTGTGCCACACACCAAAATTATCTTCAAGAGAAAAGACTTAAAAGTAATTAAGTACAGGGTACTTAATTTGCACTCTTTCGATGCAATCATGTGGCAGTGCCCCCTCTGTGCTCTCCCTAACAATCCGACAGAGTGGAGATGTGGAGAGCTTTTGGATTGCTTTTTTTTAATGATGAAGAGAAACTTGGAAATAAAGGCAGAGACACGTTTTTCTCTGAAAATTAAAAAAATAGTATTTCAGGACTGTGCTGTGTCTGTCACCTGGCTGGAGAGCACCATCAGTAGCCACCCCGCAGTGCTGCAGGACAGCAGCTTTACTGAACACTTCCCCTCCTGCCTCAGCTCAGCAGGTGTAAAAAGCACTTTGGTTATGATACAGCTGGGAATGAAGACAGCAGCTCAGAGACTTTGCTTTCTCTACAAACAGGAAGTTGAAATGGAAATTTTTAAGGCATCCTCCTAGTAACACTTCCACCCTTCCCTGGAAGAATCAGGGCTGAGAGCTGAAGCTGAGACAGTGTGAGCTCTTTCCAACCCCTTGCTAGACCCTGACCAGCACCAGCACCGAGGCTTGGCTGTCCAGACACTGAGTTTTGCCAACCAGCTTCTCACAAGTCCAACTTAAAATATATCAGCTGTTCTGTCCACCTACTCTGGCAGGCAGAACCCCTGCTATACAAACACCCTTCCACACCCACACTCTGCTTCACAATAAAAAAATTTTTATTTGGATGCCAGCCAAAGGAGGTGGATCAATAATAGTTGTAATAAATGCACTCTATTTCCAAGTGTATTTCTAGGTCCATTATGTCCCAAAGGAGGAATACACAACATTTAAATATCATTCCATCATTTCATGCAGAAACAGAATGGATTCCATACTTCAGTTCACATCAAGTACCAGAAAGTTTAATTGGTATTTAAGTTCATTGTTCTGAAAACAAGAGCAAAAAAGAAAGACGCTGCCTGTGACACAAAGATAGCTTGATCCAGGCAGCTCTGGTCAGAGGGCCCTGTACAGCACAATGGAGTTTGGCAGCAGAGAGCTCAACCAGAAATCAAGCAGAGAATACAGTAAAGAAAGGAAAGAGAAGCCAAAGTCCAAATGAACTGCACAGAAAAGCCAGAGGAGCTGTACTGATGCTGATTTAGGTAGGGAGCAGCTGTTCAGACCCAGGCAGGAGATCCCACTGGACACTGCTGCTCCACTCCAGCATTCACTGACCAGTTACACCCAGGAGAGAAGCTGCAGAGCAGCCCCAGTTTCTTTGCACGCAAACCCTCCATCTATTTAAATAAAATGGTTGGTTTTGTTTACTTCACCAAATGCTCGAGAGGACACGGCAAAAGCCCCCCTGAAAAAGGGCTACATGAACTCAGTCTGTGCTCCAGCAGCTGGGGCACAGAGCAAGAGATCTACAGGGTACCCTCTCATATCCACGTCTGCACTGCCTACAAGAGCTCTCTAAACAGGCTGGGGCTCAAGAGTATGGCTTAACAATGGATGGACTTGACATGTATACCTTGTTATCTGTGGCATTCTATACCCAAAACATCTTGTAATGCCTTTTCAGTGAAATGCTGACTGGTTACCTGCTGCATGACCTCCTTGGAGGGCCTCAGCTTGCTCTCCTGTAAGGCAAAATGATGCAGGACAGGGAGAACATGAGAACTCCGTGATGCCCAGCAGCTACTTAGCTTCCAAATTATTCCAGTCTCTGCTTGGAGGAAAGGCCAAGAGGCCGTGCTTGCTATATGGGAAAAGAATCTCAAAAACACAGAAAGGAGGTGGTACCAATCTAACAAAGGATCAGGGATCACAAGGCTTCCAAAGGAGACTACACCCATTAGAGACTGCAGGGAGCTTTGCTGCAGTCCTGCTCCTCATCCCACCACAGAACAGACATTTTGTAGATTCCCATTCCTGACAGCCAAGGGAGGAGGGACCTAGATTCATTCCTAAGTAATGACAGAAGGCAGTAAGCAAGTGCACAACTTTAAATTTATACCTCCAGATATGATTGTAAGGCATTAAGGTTGCATGTAACTAGGTTATGTCTCTGCTGCTAAAATCTATGCATAATTTATTTATATTACAAGCTAAACATCGGGAACTGTCAGGAGGAACCCTAACAGCTCCTTACTAGCACGAATTAAACGCTCTGCTCATCATATAAGCCCCAGGACAGCCATATGCTGTGATCCTGCACAGTATCAGTAAGCTAATTAAGAAACTGCCTTCGCTCACTCCTCTCTTTTGTGTGGGTTTTTAATTTGAGTTGATTTTTTCCAGTCTGGGTTGGGCAGATAAGCTTCTCCCTTTCCGTGCCACTTGCTGCCTCCGAAGTGAAGATTCACAGGCAAATTCAGGTTCCTTTTTTATCTTTCTAAAACTATTCCTTCTCTGAAAGTCCAGTTCAGAAATACCTGCTGCACACCAAAAGGCTGACAGTCTCATTAGCTCCAGTACCCAGAGCATCAATCCCCAAAGGCTGCACTCTGAACACAACACAAGCACAGCAACCTCCAAGCACTGTGGGTGAGCGGGGGACAGAGATGGCAGCACCTGCCCTCAGCTCCTCTGGGTGGGACAGGGAAGCATCAGCCTTTGGAAGGAGTCCTCTCCAGAAGATCTTGGTTAAGTAACTGCCCTGCAAAAGCACAGGAAAGGACTACTTGAACTAGGAGAGGGGAACACATGGAATGTCAAATGACTTTGTCAAAGAACCCTTTTTGGAGTTAGGAAAAAGTGCAGCTGCTGAGGAGAGCTCTGTACTAATGCAAATTTGCTACTGATAAAAGAAGGAAATGTGAGTTTTCAGGTGCCAGCCTGTAGTTTCTACCTTCTCTGTTCTGCCATGCTTCAGTGAGCAAAGCTGCCTTGACACCAGGGGCTGTTCCTCTGGCAGCAGGATCACCTGAGCCTCACCTCCTGGGCCCTGCTCTGCACTAGGCAGCACTTCCAGGTCACAGATCTGCACTTAAGTGCCTTTTACCTCCATCAGCTGCAGATGAGGGCTGCGTCCAGTATGTGAGGGCACCCAGAACAAATACTGTATGACTGTCACCACATAGCATTATCATGCCTGCAGGATGTGAAGATGGATAGAGCCTGAAAGTAATGCATTTGGAAAGCTCTAATTCCCAGGCGCTTTTCTTCAGAGAAAAGCCACACATTAATCATTAATAAGAAAGGAGGACATAAGAACCTGGTTCTGACAACCTTACTTCTTATTTTTCTTCAAATTCAGCACGCAGAGATGGGAAGAAAAAACAGGCACACCTAAACCATTGATACACTCAATATAGGTGTTTATGGGGGCAAAGAGAGAGCCCTTTTCTGCCCAAACAAGACCACACATTGCCTGACAAACTTCTCTACACCTCCACGTGCCTCCCAGCCAGCCACACTCCTGCTCCAGTGATTGCAGGGTGTGTCTGGGCACACACACATCACAAACATGCAAAGACAGGAGGAGTCAATGACAGCACTGCCTGTGACTAAAACACTGCAAGTGACAGCTGCAGGACAAGGGGTACAGGCATGCACCACAGTGCTCTGTCCTCCTCAGAAAAAGGCTTAGAACATTTGAATACAAAACCTATTTGACACATCCCCAGTATTACTGATTTACCATCAAGCTCCTGCAGTTGTCTTTCCTCTGAAGTACCTAAGAGGAACCTGCAGATACTTTTCCATAATTTCTCTCCCTGATGGAGTGTATCTCTGGCTCTGAGTCACTGAGTCCGTGTGCCAATGTCTTCAAACACAGTATCTCACACTTAGAAAACCTCTCAGACTTGAACTCCATGGAACCAAACCCTTAATTTATACCTACAGGAGTTGTTTATTCCCAGCTGATGTCTGCAGGATGAATAATTTCGAAATCCTTGAACTACTGGTATTTACACCAGCTTCAGGGCAAGGTACATACCAAGGTGCCAGTCCCACATTAAAGACAGATGAGTGAAGATGAGTGAAATGTAGATTCCCTCAGGCACTCAGGAGCCTGAACCTCCCCAAAGCCAGAAGGAGACAGGGCTATTAAAAATCAGACCACAAAAAGGTTTGTACCATTAATCTTGCCTGTAATTATGTCAGTGCAGTAGCACAGCAGCAAATAAGTCCACACTTGTCAAGTCTCCTGTTCCAGCTGCAGCCACCAGGCTGTCCCTTCCCTGTTCAGGGGCTGATGTGGGACAAGCTGTTACGTGCCATCTCCAGCTGATGAATGCCTGTTTTTAGGGAAAGTCAGGTGGGTGCAGTTTGTTTGTGTTCATCCACCTTGGCCAGGGCTCTGAACCCTGAGGGTATTTGTGAATGTGAATTTCTGTGTACTTGGAGAACTGACAAGAAATGCTGCAACTACATATGGTACCCCTGGAAAAAGGAGCACTTTGCATCTGTTTGCTATGCAAATTAATTCATTTAACATTTGTTGACAGCAGGTCAGTTTAGCACAGGAATCAGGCTAGAAAGTTGGCAATTTAGGAACTAAGTTCTACTCTGTCCTCTTATAAGTGAAAAAATCCAAGAGAGAATTAAAAGTAATTAGGCAGAAAACAGCAATTAAGCCCAGAATGAATTTAATTTTTAGACCATTAAAATCCTTCCTAATTCCAGAGAACTAGGAATCATGGTGGGTATCTCCACAGAAAACTAACAAGATGATGTGACTGCAACAGTGCTCTGACACACAGATGCAGCAATTTCCCTACAAAGCAGGGAAGGCCCTAAGGAGAAAACAGGGGACCCAGGGAAGGTCTCTGGTACTGCCTGGGTGTTCATGAACCACAGATTCAACTCTCCTACAAGAGCTCAACTCATACTCTTCTCCTGAAGCACCTCAGCATCTGGAGGAAGGATCACGAAATGGCCTCATGAAGATGCACCAAATCAGTCCAGTATTTCACCAGGAGTGCAATTTGAAGACAAATGCTTCTGGATTGCAAATCCCAGTAGGGATTTAAGGGTTTAAAGAAAAAAAGGAGCAGTAACTAGAAGAGACATTCTAGACATTCTCCACACACCTAGAAGAATAAAATATAGTGAAGACATAAAACTTGTATTGTAAATGAAATGAAGGAACATCTGTGCATGCTTACTGAGTCTCCTACAGTAAGCAAATGTCTTCCTTACTTCTTCCCCAGTCCTGCTATTCATAACCAAAAATCCACTTTGCTTTTTTTACTGTTTCTTTCCAGATTTCTACCATATATGTTTTTTTTTTTCATCAGCTTCAACAGAATATAAGAATATCCCTGTTTTATAAAACGACACCCAAGGCAGCATCCCTCACAAGGCTCATGACCATTTGCAGTAGTAAAGTGATTATGGATACTGCAGATCTATTCATCATATTGGGTCTGCCCCTAGAAACAAAACACAGCACTGAAAGAGGAAGCATCTTTTTCCTGATTTTAGGATGAGAAAGGAGACAAAGTTATCGTCACCTGCAATAGTTTCTGAAAACTTCAGGGTTTCTTGCTCAATATTACAAAAGAGCATCCAATAAATTTCATTATCAGATAATACTCTGCAAATTGGATATACTGTTGAGATTACAAAGGGAAATACAAGATTCCCCAAACATTTACTTGAACAGTTTTTGGCAAGCCAAGTGCAGAGTGAGATGGCACACAGAACTCCCCAGCCATGTTCCAGATAATAACAGGATTCAAAATATCCCTACAATGTGCACAGTCACAGGAGAGGGTTCGACTTTAAAAGGAGCCCTTTAAATAAACAATAATGAGTATAGACCTTAACCAGTGGCCTTTTCCTCCTTTGACTCCCACTGGCTCAGTGCATGTAGACAGCTACAGTAGCTTGGAATGGACACCCCTGAGCGCCCCAGGTAATCCCAGAGTGAATAACATGGCAAAGCAGAGTATGAAAGGCTTTCTTGATGATAAACTGTGAGCAGCTTCTCTGATTTCTGGGTTCAATCGGACACAGATAAAGAGCAGGTCCATTGCTGGGTACAAGTCCTGTGGCCACACAAACTAAAATCAGTATCCAGCATCAAAGGAGGGTTTTGTTCCTTCAGAAAGTGGGTAACTCAGGCTACAGAAAGCCATAAGCCGCCTCAGCTGCAGCCAAGGGCAGAGTTCATGGATCATGGCTCTTATCTTGTAAGTTAATTCCCAGCCCTGCTGCAGGTACAGATCTTTGCTCAGGTATTGGCCCCAATTACTGACCCTGCTGCTGCAGCCTCCTTCCATCCCACACGTGCCTGCCACACCACACAATCCCTGCTGCTAACACAGCTCTTAATCCACCCCAGGCACCGGGCCAAGGTGGCTGCAAAGGACACAGCTCACCCTGACCTACTCAGACCTGCACACACAGCAGCACCTGAACCCCCAAAGAGAGGAGGGAGAGGCACAAGTTACTCAGGGGAAAATGGATAAGACTGGAAAGTGGGATGGATCAGGAATTGAAGAAGAGGTAAAGGTAAATAATTGTAGTGTGGGGTTCTTTTAATTACTTGTTTTTAATTATTTTGAAACGAGTGCTTCCATGGCTCCACATTATCAAAGGAGATACCTAGATTAAGAACAAAGTAAAGATGAGTAAGCAGCGTTAAAAAAAAAAAAGCAAGCAATAATTAACTGGCAGTTCATGCTATGAATCATTGAGTTTGAAACAAACTCGCCCACATCTGTTGATAAACTTCATTAACTGAAAAAAAGATACTGAAACAAATGCCATCCTGCATTCACAATGCCTGTCTTCTGCTTAGATACCTAAACTGCAAGGACATCAAAAGCTCAGACTGTTCCAGTGTATTTTGGGAGACAAGGCAGCTCACACCTGAGGCTCACTTGCAAAGGGACAAGGGAGGCTGGCACATCATAAAGAGGCCTAACCTCCCAATTAAATACCGAATTGGTGAACAGTTTGCAGTCTGCAGTGAGCTCCATTCGTGGAAAATTGAATTTCTAGCACCAGCTACTGTGTCAATGAGAGAAGCGTAGGCAAAGGGGTTTTTAAGCAGTGATGTCTGTCAGACAGATGGCTGCAACAATTTATTCTCTGTTGGTGTTAACTACCACATCTTGTTGCTGCTTTTAAAGATGAGCTGCAGAGGATTTCAATGCACAACACAAAATAATTTCCAACAGTTTTAACGTTAAATCCTTTTGATATGTCCATTTACACCCCCAGATTTGGAAGTGCTCTACAAAAGGTGTGTGCAATACTCCTGCCATGGGAACAGGAAGCACCATCAGCTGAAAGAGCTCCTATCCACCTCCTCCTGCACCTGCTCACCTCAGTGCACCAAGTGGGGACACAGCAGGGCAATTCCTGTGCAGGAGTCTCCAAGGCTCAGCAGGGACATGGACAGAATCACCTCTTCCAGATTACCTTTCCCTATCATCACATCCCCATCGATCTTAGGTAGCCTCAAATCAAGCATGAGATCACCTTGCACCACATCTGACAGAAGCTTCAAATTTTCCACAAGGAAGCACAAAGTTCCTCCTGACTATGAGAGCAGAGGCCACAGATGAAAGACTGGAAGACATTTCCCCCTTCAACAGCAGAAGCAGCCACCATTCACTGGCTGCTGGCCTGATGCATTTCAGGGTACATCAGGACCACTTTTAAATACCAGAAGTTCAAATTCTCTAACATTTCAGTGCTATGTTTCACACCCTCCTTCATAAGCTTTAAGAATGTAATGTCCAAAGGGGCACAAGCTTTTGAGTTTCTGGTAAAACCAGTGCCTTACAACCCACAAAAATCCAAACCCAACCAATCAACAAACCCAGAGATACCCTGAAATACAGAAATTCAAGTGGATTCACATACTAATAAAATTTTATGATGTGGATAGGCTAGTCTACTAATGACCAATTTATTGCCTACACTTACTGGAGAATCTCATATTCATTGAGATAATCCTTTTATTCCCTCACCATGACTAATTTCCTCTTGCAGAACACCCTTAGAAATGAGACACTAGTAAGTACAAACCTATGATGTCTGGAGTCTGCTTAAAGGACTTCAGTTTCCAGTGGGACTGTAAATAATTTCAGTAATGGGCCCTTTCAGAACACTTTTCATTACTTTCTTCATTTGTGAAGTTACTTGGGGGAATAGTTACTGCAATTTTGAGACCACAAGCCCAAGGAACAGAAATGAAGCAACTTCTGTAGATGCATTAATCAGGAGAAGTCTGACAGGAGCACATATAAGAGCAACAGAAGGCACAACACCAAATCTTTACTAGTTTTAGTCAAACTAATTAACTTCATCATAAAGCTGAAGAATCTAAACTGACCATAACTACTTTATCTCAAAGGAAAAGCAAAATGAGACACACTTTTTAGGGAACACTGGTTCTTCAGGTTTTTCAGACTGCATTAGGAAACCTGACCCCAGCTTTTAGCATGGACTGTCCTGCTCTCAAGGTGCTTTCAGAATTGCAAATACAGTATGAAACCAGAAAAGGTTTCTTTGTGATGAATACTAAAAGGAGCAACTAGAATCCTAAGTAGTCAGTAGTTCAAGTTCTTCACTAAAAAAAGAGGAACTATGGGAGAGAAACTGCTCAGCTGTGCCCCACCTCAAGCAGCCAGAGGTGTTCTTGAAGACCGTTGTCCACTCGGCGTCGCGCGGCTTCGAGTCCTCGTTGGGCTCGCTCTCCCAGCCCGAGTGGGGGATGATCACCTCGTTGGTCAGGGTCTGCAGGCCATGGTTGATGATGACCATCTTCAGGGGCTCGTAGGAAGATAAATTCCACAGGGTGCCTGCAGGGGAAAATTAAATAACCACTATTATAGTAGTGTAACAACTATTTTAAATCTGTAATTTAAAGAGAGTCGCAGGATTCACGGAGAACTGCCTGAGGTTAACACATAAACCTAAACAAGAAGGCAAAGCAACTTGATGAGATGCCAGACCAGAACCAGCTTAGGGAAAATCCCACAGCTTCTTCAACAAAGCAGGAAACACTTTTATCAAGACATGGATATTGTTGAACTCATCGAGTCCTACACAGAGTACATAAAAGTGATGTACTATTTGGAGATTAATAGGATTTTTCTGCTGTATACAAATTGTGTTACACTTTCAAGTCTAACTACGCCTCAAAAAGTAAAAATTCATCCAGTGAAGCAGACAAGTAAACTGAGCAAGTCCTATGAGGGATGAATTTCTGCAAGAGCATTGATCTTATGCTTATCTGTTGCACAAGATAATATTTCATTCAAGTCTCCTCTCTATTATTTACTTTCACATTTTCCTGTCACAAGCACTATCTGTGTTCAAATCTCCTGGTGCCACAAGTATATGATTCCTTGAAGAAGCTGGAAACCAGAACTCCTCTGTCTTTTCATTTTTACCTCAGTTATGAGCCAAAGCAGACAGAAGTCAAAACATCAAAACAGAATAACAGAACAACAGCTTCATAGCTGCAAAATACTCAGTGTCAGATTAGTGATACAGCCTCCCAGCAGACCTGTATCAGTGTCCTGGCCGTTATTACTCATTAGAGTAGGACTGAAACAGAACACTCACTTCTGAGAGAATTTCTGCATAGACCCAGCCTGGTACCATCTGAGAACTGTCAGTAACAACATTTGGAGGGAGCCAGACACACGCTTTTGGTCTCCAAGGAAAAGTGTGAGCTCTAGCGAAACTGCAGACAGCCCAAACAGAAAGCTGAGATTCCCCAGAACACACAGGGAATCTTTCCTAAGCAGATCCAGTACCAACCTGAGGCTCCCTGTGCTACTACGAGTATGAATTCGTGCACATTACAATGCAAACTGTGAATCTCCACTTCATTGGGTATACATCTAAAAAGCCACAAGAGAATAACAGAAGTACAACCTTTTATTTCACCCCCTTTCATGCTCCCCAAGTTTTAAAACCTGCACTTTTCAGGCTTTAAAGGTGACTGGAAAAATGTTTTGGATCTCTGACCAGTGGCACAGCCTGTCACGGCACTGCAGGAGCCTAGCAGTGACTGGATACAGGATGCCACATTAATTAGTAAAGGAACTCTGAGGCAGCAACAGAATGAACATCACAATGTTTCTTGCAGTCTTTTTTCTAAAGTTATACAAATGTAATGCCTTTTTGGCCCACTGCCCTTGCCATTCATAGACACTGTATGAGATTTTTATAGCCTAATTTTAGCTTTCAAACAAGACCATAAGGTAAAATATGAATCTTCTCTTTGTACCTATTACAATAAATCATCGTTTGTCGCTGCAAAACAACAAACCTTGAAGGAAAAAAAGCAAAACCCAGCAGAAAGGGCTAATTGGCCCAATTCTGTTATCAAAGAAAGCCTTTACTTCTCATAACAAGCTGGCTCAAAAAATAGACAACATCCAAAAGACAAATGCAAGTCAATAGGTATAATGAGACTAAAAAAATGGGACATATAAGCTACCTTGTTAATTTTAAATACTCTACTAGACTGTCTTTCTTCAGTTACTTTATACCAACTTCTTAAGCATGTCAGACTCATATAAAAACAGTAAATACAATTAAATCCCTAAATGCATGGCTGGCTCAGGACCTGAAACTTCAAATTCTAAATCTAAACAGCCAGGACTGAACAAGATGGATGAATCCCTGGAAATTATACAGGATAATCATCTCTGGAGCAAACCTAGATTCAAACTGAGAACAGTGGGTGCAGAATACCCTGGTTCTGGAGGCTCCCTCTCAGGACCAGACATGGAACATGCAGCGAGTGTCTGCAGTGGTCAACACCCCATGACTGGGAAAAGACAGCGTCAGCCAAAGAATTCACTACAGGCTGCCTAAGGATCCTGTTTCTCTGAAACTGCAAAATATTGCAACTGGAAACAGTGCTGAGATGAGGAAGGGCTAAGCTTTAAAATCTGACAGCCCTTCAATTTGAAAAGCTCTTTCCTGAACACACACACTACTTGTGCACCCGAAACGAGATTCTGCTTCTTCCCCTTTCCAGAGCACTGATGTGATCTGCTATCTCCAGAGTGGAACTACAAAGGCAAATTTTACAGCTTATGAAGAATCAGGCAGACATAGAAGTAAAAGTCAAAAATACCTATAAATTTCCAAGAGCTCTAGTATTACAGGATTGCATGGAAGTTTTCCAGTGCTCAAACCTTCTGCTTGTTTTAAGACTTAGAGATTTGTGTCCAGACTTCAATACCTTCAACCACAGCTCGTAAAATAAAATCATCACCTCCAAACTCTTCCTGTATTCTCATTCACCAGAGGTTATTTCAAGAGACCAAACAGAACTGTGGATTCAGTAGTGTTCAGCTGTGGACTGCAGCACTAACCTGCCCATCTACCACACACATTGGCTTCAATGCTGTAAGCCCACCCTGACCAAGAGAACCACGTGCCCCCAGGGAAGCAGCTCCTCTGCATACACAGAATTTTTATTAAGGAACTGGCTACAACTTATGCAATGAACTATTTAGGGCAAACACAACTGGATTGTAAATTTAAGAGACTGACTAGCAGACAAAAGGGACTGGAGTTACACAGGACATTTTTCCACCATCCTCTTTGACAAAAACTCCCCCAGCATTTTTACAAGCTTTCAATTTCTCATCTGCCTCCCATCTCTCAAATCTTTCATACAAAACAATAAACTGAAGAAGGACAAAAGACAGCCTTACTATTAAAAACAATTACCGCAAACTCTTCAAATTATTCAAAAGGTCAAAGCACTTTAATTTATAATAATCTCCCTGATGGCTGTATAAGGAAACCCAAAAGAATCCCTCTGCTGAACAACATTTTGCAAGGGAAAATGCACAGCACTTCAAAGAAATGTAACACAAGACAAACAGGGGTGAGGGAGTCCTGTGGTTCCAAAGACAAAGGAAAAAATTCAGGTTGAACACAATGACTTCATGGGGAAAATATTTCACAAGAAAGAGTATAGAAAATAAACACACTGGCAGTGCATTTTTCTTATTCAAAATGATGAAAACAACGAGCTCTAAATCTCAGCATCCTTCCTGCTCTAGCAGAAACAAATTCTATGGAGAAGTCACTGGAAGTGACAGCTTCAGAAACTTACAGGGAACAAATTCAGATCCAACTGTAGCATTTTGCAGTATAAGAAAAAATCTGAGGGAAAAAAGAATTTCTGTAAATTTGACATTCCTCTTTAAGTATAATTCTCCGCTACTATTAGCATAGCACACTAATGTTTCAACAAGCTGGAAACACTCTTTTTAAAACTCCAAGTTTAATCAATTCAAATGAATAGCACTCAGGAGAAATCATGTCACTAACACAGCAGCACAAGGTGAATGAAGTTACCTAAATTTTCCATGCACTTTCGCTACAATCGTTAGCCTTTTTGACCACAGACTGCATGAGTTTAAGACTAGAGAAAGATGAAGTATTGCTCTTCAGAAGATGAACATGATCACTACCAGGCTGTATTTTAATCATAAATACTATGAGGAATGTACTTACGTATTTCTACCTTCAACCATCAGCCCTGATTTCTCAACATCTTAAGCAGGAAAATAGCTGCAAGCCTTTATTTTAAAAAACCCCAACATCACCAGGAAACTGGAAGCTGTTGAATTCCATTTCTCTGGTCCACATTGGATAGCTTATCACTTGAAAAAAGAAGCACTCTGCAATATATTCCCTGAGGAATTCTTGTTGCATGTTGGTCCTGGGGGCATTGGTTTGACACACTTGTTTTCATCGAAATCCTGAAGATTGGAGCTGTGCCCCTTTCAGTAGTGGTCAAGCTGAGAACCTCAACGTGGGCTGGTGTGTGACAGAACACACCATGAACAGGACCTTCTTCTGAGGAGCTCTGGGGTAGGAAATGGAAGGAGAGAGCTCCTGTGGGATCAGGGAGCAGAACAGAGCAGGGTACTGAGAGAGGAGCCCAGGTCCGAGCAGCTGGCAGGACCTCAGCACACAGCAGTGCCCAGGAGCTGGGAGCTCTGAGCCAGCTCATTTATCTGCAAGTTGCTATTCGAGCATTAGATCAAAATATTTCATCTGCAGAGCATTTTGAAGGTCAATCATTTTTCAATTATAACCAATTTGGCAGCAGAAAAATCACATCCTGCACCACTTAAAATCAGTGCAATGTCATTAAACAACAAAATTACTCCAACGTTCTCACAAAGAACAAAATTATTCATTAAAGCCACCAACTTGTGATTGCTTTTCAAGGAATGTAATAGAATTTTGGTCTTGCATATCTGATGGGAACATTTCCTCCACGAAAACCTTATCACTCCAGATAAAACTTTTGTAGCTTTCGCAATCAGAACAGATTTAATTCCTTATCAGCTTAATCCTCATTTCTTTCTTTTCTCAAGGAAATGATCCACTGAGTATAGAAGTACTGCTGCAAGCCCAGCAAGAAATGAAAAAAGAGCTTCATGGAGTATTTCTCAACACAACTCTACCTCATGATTTACTTATGTACACTCTAACACTTAAATCAAGCTTTTCTCAGTGCAGCAGATAGGAAACACTTTGTAACTCCACACTTTAGAAAGAAAGAGAAGTGACATGTGTAGTATTTTATGAATGCATCTTTGAGTTTAGAAGGCAGTTTTAGCACACTTCACAGATCTCTGACCTCAAGGGACATCATGTTTAGTGCCATTTGCAGACATGTCCAGAATATCTGGTAAAACAGAGATGGCACTAACATAAACAAGTTTTTCAAATTCTGCTAAAACCAGTGCTATCTAGAAGAAAAAAAAAAAAAAAAAAGGTACAGACTGGCTTGATTTGGCAGCAGTGGTGTATCAGTACACTCTGCCAGCTTCCAAAATTTAATGTCAACAGTTGTCTAACTTGTTCTCCAAACGTGTATCCTGGGAAGTGCTCAAGGGAACACCCTCCTGGCACAGCAAACCTCATTCAGTGCTGGTGCCACACATCTGATTCCTCCCTCGATGCTACATCACCTCTTGGGTGTTTTAAACTCATTGCAGTGACTTATTCCCCACTCCATCAATGTAGTGACCAGACCCAGCTGTGGCTGCTGCTTCAGATCTCCAAGAAAGGAGAGGCCATGGAGCTGCACTGAAGCCAAGGACTGACTCCCACATCAGATGAGAACGATGCTCTTGTGCCAGAAATCCCTCTCCAAACAGGGTGTGTCCTACTGTGTGCTCCCAGGTTCCTCCTGCCCTGCAGGCAGCCAGTGTCCCACATCTACAGAAGCAAAACTTCAAGCCTGGAACTGCTCTGGAATTCAGACAACTGAATTATTTAAACTTCTTTAAATTACTTGAATCTCTTTGGAAAGCAGGATTATTTTATCGTTTGTCCTTAGCTGGGATGACCAGCTGGTGATTACTATTGAGCTTTTGAAAAGCAGCCAGTATTGAGTTAAAGAAATATTAAACTGCAGAAAAATCAATGTGCCATACCAAACTCGAATTTGGAGCCTGTTAAAAGAAATAAACACACAAACCCTGTATGCTACTGTGTTTTGTGTTTTTTTTCCTAATGCATTGCTGATGAAGTCCCCAGACATTTCCCTCCAGACACACAGAAGAACTTTCATGGCAAAGGTAGGCTTTGGTTTATCACCAGGGGAAAGCACCCAGATAGGAAGTCAAGATTGCTACCAGGAGAACATTGGAATTGTGATCTGAATTTCTGAGGCTGCAGAACACAGTCCTTTTGTAGCAGCCCTGCCCAAATGCTCCCTCTGCACTTCAAGCTGGCTCTTGTTTCTCTCTGCTGACTTTTGGAGCTCATTTTACGAATGGACAATTCCACATTATCAGCCAGAGCTTTGAACACAGACTGCAAGCACCAGGCACAGAGGCATTGCTGGAATATTCTTCTTTTCTGCGCTGATGCTTGAATGTCTCACACCAGATCTGGTGATATCATTTTAGAAGGGGAATGAAATTATTCCTGGTTAGGTGGAGATTAAATGTACATCATCTGTTACTGGACATCTGTTTAGGTTAATGCCCTTAGTATTCCTGGTGTTTTCCAGTAAGGGGAAATAAAGAGCTCTAAATAACAAAAGCTAAGGTGGAATAAAAACACTTCATTTAATTGGCAAAAACTACTGCCAAATAAAATGCATTTGAACTCTAAAGCTAATTAATCAACGGGAAATCAAGCAATCGCCATTTACAGTGAAAAGAAAAACATCCAGTTTGCTTTTGCCGTCTCAGAAGTGACTGATTACCACTTAGCACCATAATGATATTCCTTCAGAGTAAATTATAGACTGGCTTCTCCTTTCTTGAATCTAAGGAAATAAATTTATTGCTTCTCAGCACTCCAGAAATGAGTTTTGATTAAACCAGAACAGGAGATAAACAGATATTCTTTATTTAAAAAAAAAAAGCCAAAAAAATTGTCTGCCATCATACTAAATGAGTGCAACAAATGGAATATAAAACCTACCTGCAAAATTTCCATTCTGAGACAGAGCTCAGACAGCTCTCAAAGCACAACCAGCACGTGCTACTCAGAGGTTCCCTGAGAAAACAGACAGCTCTCCTTTGCCAGCTCACTGGAGAAAGGCTGGAAAAACATCCCTGCTACTTTCAACACTGTATATTTAGACCTAGTTTGCTAAATAGCCTGTAATGGCTTATGGAAGAACAGATGGAACACCCAAGGCCGCTGTTCATCTCCGAGAATTATGATTACCAGTAAAAACTTGAAGAGAGCTACTATAATTTTTGAGGAAATTACAGAATTATGATGTTTACCTCTAATGGTTTAATCAATGCAATAGGGTCTACCTGCACAAACCAACACCGATAAGGCACCTAAACAGTTTCAGCCCTGGACCCATTTTCATCCTCACAAAGCTTTCTGAAAAATTCTGTTCTGGCACAGAAATTCATTGGAACTGCTCTGGTCTCAATCCAAACATCCCCTGCGGCTTCTGAGAAGAGAAAGGGAAATCCATTTCACTCCTCATGATTTATGGGAGACTGAAGAACAATATCTTTCTCCTTACTTTAAGAGCTGACATACTTTTGCACCCTTTTCCACTTAATAGCTGAACTTTGAAACTTGGCATATACTTTACTGCTCTTTTTGGATGATGTCCAAGACTAAGCTGAAATAAAAACAGGTTAAATAATGGAGTTGTAAGTGTTTGAAAACTTTTTGCAAAGTGTGCACGAACTCAGGAACCTGAAACATAACTCTCCCTTTTCCAACTAACAAATCCATGTCCAGAGTATCAAGAGCAGACCCTACAGTCCCTAAAATCCGAGCACCCAGAAGTGCTGCAGCTTTATATACAGCCTCAGAGCCCTCAGCAGCAGACTAGAAGTGTTCCTGAGGAGACAGACTGCTCTCTAAATATGAGGGAGTGGGGACATGGCAGCAGGGCTGTTTTATAAGAGACTAACAAGGCAAGATTTACCTCAGCATATTTTACCTCACACTGAGGGCACGTGCACTACAAATTGCCTGTCAATGGAGCTGCTGTAACTCATTTAAGCTTCAGTAACCCCAGCACAGGCAATTGCACACCCAAGGAGCAGCACCCATCCCTCAGCAGCCAGGGAACCCCAAATGCATCACATACACACAGAGATGATCTCGGTCCCCTCCTGACAGGCACGTGTCAGGCTCTCACTCCACAAACGTGGTGCAGCTACAGAACAGCTGCAGCCAGTGATCTGAATTCTCCTTCAGTGCTCTAATCTCCAGAAATTCTTGCTCCCAAAGCTGAAAAGACTGCTCTAAAGACTAATCCATTAAAGAAATCCCAGCCACTGACCTGTAATTAGCTCTCTGACTTCCATGTCGTTTGTTTTCCGCAGCAGCCTGATCAATGCAGGGATCCCATCGCAGTTCTTTATCGCCACTTTGTTCTCATTATCCTTCCCGTAGGAGATGTTCCTGAGAGCCCCGCAGGCCTTCCGATGCACCTCGGGCTTGGGATGATCCAGCAGCCCCACCAGGATGGGGATCCCTTTGAGGTGCCTGACGTCCTTTTTGATTTTGTCGTTCTCGTAGCACAGGTGCTGCAGGTAGGCGGCGGCGTTGGACTTGACGGGGTCGATGGGGTGGCTGAGCATGGCGATGACCTCGGGCAGGTCGGGGTCCCTCCAGCGCGGGTCCTTGCGGATGCTGTCGATGGAGGGCGAGCGCTTGCCCAGGCGGTCAATGCTGGCCATGCTGCCCCGCTCGGGCTGTGCCAGAGGGGCTGCGTAGCCCCCGTGCAGGTACGGGATCCTCTCCTCAACCAGCTCCGTCTCGATGGGGTCCTCGTAGCCCCTGGGAGCAGCCATGGGCCCCAGACAAAGGAAGAGGAAGAAAGAAAAAAAAAGCGCATTTAAACACTTGGTAACTCTCAGTCCATGTGGAGGTTTCAGCTATAGGCAAACTTTTCAGTATCACAAACACCACTGGGGCAGTATGTTTACAATTTCCAAAAGTTTATTTGTAGTAACATGGAAATTAACCATAGCTGAGCTCTCAGCAGTGATGGGACTCCAGCACAGTGTTTGTTTGGCTAGCAATGAAATGATGACAGGAACTGCAAGCCATCAAACAGATTGCTTTCATTTTGGTCACTTAGCAAAGCAATTACAACAGAGCCGGACTGCATTTAGTAGGAAACACTGATCTTCATTAATGCTGCTACTTCTGCAACAAACCCAAACTCTAATTAAAGGCATTCAAAGCCTGGGCAGAGACCACAGACATATTTCAGCAAGTCTGACAAGTCCCACTACATTTCCATGTTGATGTTCACACAAGTGTACTCTGAACACTACTCTTAATTGATATTACCATAAACCACCCTCTTATACACATATTTTTTCAAACCAGCAGCAGCCTTCTGCCTTACAGTTTTTTCCTGGACAGGTTTGCTGCTGTCTCAGTATTGCAGTTAGCTCAGTCAAGCAAGTGGTTTTAATTGCTACAAAATGTTTCTTAAAATCTTTCATCTGAAGCACTGAGTGATGTTATTGAACCATTCCTGATGTCATGCTGAAGTATAGACTATTAGAAGTCAGGAAGAAAAGGGAGCTTGCTGTCATCCCAAAGGGACTGCTAATTAAACTGGGCTCTGGGGAGAGGAGCAACCGGAGGTGGAGACTGAACTTAGTCTTGTACAATTAACGCTTTTAATGTTAAAAGCGTCTCTCCTGACTTTACGTTGCTTTAATTGCTGTTCTAAAACCATAAACTGAATGAAAGGATAAAAATGGGCAAGTATCCAAAACTCAGAACGAATCTGAAGAAATCCTTTTATTGATGCAGTTATTTGTATATGTATAATTCAGCAGCAGCTCTATACAGCGATTTACACTGGCTGGACAGTTGTATTTCCTGTTACAGAACAAAGCTGTTTCCATCACTCCAAGCAGAAAGCAACAACATTGAAATGATTTACTTTTGTGAATGCTCACAGGGCAGAAGGAATAACAAAACCCCTCAGCTACTCCTCAAAATTCTGTTTTTACAAATGCAAATTTGTGATAACCAGCATTAAAACTACAACAAAATCTCATTTCTCAAACTCATCCTCATGTTAAATTCTTTTTCACTGCATAAAAGCAGCAGAAGATTAATTTTAATAATTGCACAGCTGTTGCTTGCTTGACTTGGTAACTCGCAATTCAGAACGTCTCAGTCCTGTGAGCTGCCCACAAGAAACTCTGCACCACCTCCATTACACCTGCACAATTAAGTTTCTCTCTCCTCCTCATCCGTGCAAGTACACAAAGATAACTGTCCTGGGATGCAGTTTGTTTGCTTTATTTCCACAAAGCCTTCCAAACAGAACCACACAGATGGGCCTGTCTTCCTCATGCTTAATCCTCTTCCCTTTGCCGCTCAAAGCTCCTTGTGTGGTTTCATTACATTTGTCAGAAGAAAACTTCAGACTTTCAATTGTAACACTGTCATGACAAAAGAAAGAGCATCACATAACTGTTGTACCAACAACACTAATTCTTGCTTTCAGGTGTTTTCACTCATCCTTAATAAGTAGTGATTGACAACTAAAAAAAATTAATCACTAAAAAGAAAAATTAAGTAAGGTTACAACCCTGCTTTAAAACAAGACAACATCTCTAAAGTATCAGTAGAGAAGAGGATAAAACAAAAACCTGGAGCTCATGAATAAGGGCAGATCCAGCAATCCTGAGGATGAAACAGTGTCAGGAGCCACTGTTAATGCACCAGTGACATAACTCAATGACTGTGCCTGGCAGCAAAGAAAACACCTGAACACCTGACCACTGAAGACTCTGAATCATTATGGAGAAACTGATATCCTGTATGAACTAAGAGCTGTACAAGAAGGCTCAGCCAAGGCAAGAATCACACCACTTCAGATTCACATGACTCAATACAGTGATCAAGGCAAGAGAAAAGGGGAAGCAGTACCAAAACAAGCCATGTACAGAGGAGCAGAACAGCTTCTCAGGCACAGCAAAGCAGAAGTGCCACAAGCTCCAATGCCTCTCCTTTAACAGAGGGCTGAAAGACCAGACTGGCAGAGTGAAACAGTCAAAAGCAAATGTCTATCAGGGCATTAAACACACCCTAATCACAAACATATTTACATGCAGGGAGAGTAGAGAAATCCTCTGAGTGCGACTGATGCGGGCCCAATGATATTTTTCACTTGCCATCACTGGAGCAGCTAGGCTGGGAAGGAAAAGCCACTTGATACAGAACAGGACTAACAAGAGCTTCAGCAGATACTGCTCCCAGGAGGCCAAGAGCTCTTTACTCTCAGGACTGAAAAGATCTGGTGCTATGCCAGAGCTGCTGACTGCAAGCATCTTGCCTTCCATCTGTTTGCAGCAAGGCAGCCGAGTTTTTAGGATGCCATGGGCCTCACTAATCACCTGTCTCAGGGAATTGATCAAAACACATTCTAGCACAGTTAAAAACTGGGAGAGAGCTTGAGAATTTACCATATTCCTTATGGCTTTAATATAGGCACATCTGAGGAAACAGGTGAAGGATTAAACATTTAATCCTCAACAACTTCTACAAGTGTTACATTCATTACAGTTTGCAGCTGGTGTCTGCTTTGGATAAAAGACCTGAAAGGCTTGGAATTTCAGGAGGAAACTTCGTGCCAAACACTGAAGAAAAGATGTAAAGACTTTGCAGAATGAGATTCTACTTTTGCCAGGCTCTGTTCCCTGACAGGATAGACAAGGGGATTCAAAACTGGAGCGAATCCTCTGCTGAGACAAGCCTGAGTTATAAGGAGAAAACACCTTAACTGGAAGCACCTAAGAACTGCCAATGGATGAGCTGACTCGGGTTGCCTCCTGCCACATCAAACTCTGCCATTCATCACCTTCAGCTACCAAATATTATCAAACACAGCAAATTTACACTAATGAAGACTCAGAAAAAAAACCAAGTATTTTTCAAACTGCCCACATTGTTTGCCTCCCCCTGTTGTGCCCAGGCATGTCCATAAACTCCTGCCCCAAACCAGGCAACATCCCAGTGCTGCCCATATGCACTTGGAATGAGTGAAGCAAGGCCACAAGTGCTGACCAAAGTTTATCTGCAATTACAAGCCTTTATATTCTGAATTGAAAAAAGCACCAGAAGAAAAACAAGACTGACATTTATGGTGTCACCAGTACTCGCAATGTTTATACACAACAAAAAAGACAGACCTACTGGTAAAGCTATTTGATCTAAAATCTGGTTCATTTCCTGCTAATAATAATTTGGACTGTGAAGTGACCACCAAATACAGTCTCAGTGTCTTAAATCAGGCTCCTGGCATAGAAAATTTAACAGAAGAAAATTGTTTTGTCGTTGATTTAGTCAACATGAAAAATTTATACCCTGTCTAGTCTGGAACAGTAACACTGGCAATTGCTCCAGAGCTCTTAGGGAAACGAGAGGTCCCATGAATGCTCACACAAGTGCAGATTTCAGTGATCCACTCTGGGAAGAAATCACCACTGAGGCAAGAAAAAGCTAAACAGAAGTTCTTTACATAAGTAAGATGAATTATGACTTGCCATTTTTTTTCCATCTTGTTTGTATAAATTTCAGTGTAGCGATTAGAAAATACTCAAATAGTAGTGGGGATTTTTTTGTTAATATTCAGTACTTCCTGCTTCTCTTTCAGGAAGGACTGTATATAAAACATCCAGCACACACAAAGATTACATGTTTTAAAAAACTATAATAAAGCACCTAATATAATAAAGGCAACTATTGAATGAGGGGAAAAAAGGGCATAAATTCAATTAAAGGTGTGTAAATACCTCCACAAGAAAACTGGAGTAACATTAAATCAGTATTATACACCCCAAATGCTTTTCTTTAACCCTAAATCATTATGCAACCAGACTTACACCAAAGCAGAGCATCTGCTGAGGGAAAGAACAAGAAGTGCCAGGTGCTCTTGCAGAAAGTAATGTATCTTACATGAGAGACTCAGTATAAAGCAAAACAAGAAAACCCAGCCACGAGCAATGATGAGCCAACAGAGGGAATATTTGCCTTTGTGCATTTATCTGGATTTGGAGATGTTTGTGAGGAGGCAGTATTTTCTCCAATTTAAAATGAAATCTAAGTAGCTTAAAATGAGGCTGGTGATGACAGAAGAAAAGCACAACAGGTATTTATCTCTGTGCTCAAATGGAGCAGGTAAGGGCTGGAAAGAACAATCTGTACTGTGATCCCCTTGCCTGCGACCCCTCCAGCCACAGCTGGGCTGCCCCTCATCACACAGAGTCACACTCAGCACAGATTCAGGTGAGAAACCTCCCCTCAAGCCCTCTCAGACCAGGAACTCACAGTAAGAACTCCTATTTTACCTTTAAACTACAAACCAATGAAGTAGCACCTACTGGGAAGAATAGGAGAGTAACTCTCATCAAGACATCACTGGGGGAATTCTGGTCAGGACGTGAGGAGATGCCCAAGATGAAAGTTGGAGCAATGTGGAACAGTGTCCAACAGAGCTGTTGTTAAACCTGCTCTACACAGACAAACTTTTTGAAATCAAAAGTGACATCAATTCATCACACTCATTTAATCATTTTCACAGGAATAACTTATTTTTAAAAAACTAGAGAGGAATAATAAATTAGTAATTACCCTCATCTAGTACAAAGCAGTACTTGTAGTCTCTATTTTCTTGCAGATCAGTAGCATATCTGAAATGCAGGTTTACTGAATTGTTCAAGTATTTCTTTGAAATGTCAAAAAGTAACTGCTTATGAAGAGGCCCTCATACAATCTTCTTATGTTCTCAACAGCTAAAGTTTGCTGCCAGAGTCAGGCTAATTATTTGTCAAAGCCTCTTGATCACATTAAATATGGAAAAAAACCTCACAACAAAAGAAATATAAAAGAAATTATGAATTGGTCCTATCCAAACTGCAAGGAACAATAAATCAAAGGGATGTTTAATAAAAACACCAAATTTCAAAATGCAAATGCGTTGGTTCTAAGAATACATTTAATTATTCATTTGGCATACAGTTTGAAAAATGTTAATAAAAAATTAAAAGCATTGAAAGTCTGACTTATTTTAGCAAGAACTGTAAAGTTGCTTAGTTGCAGGGAAGCACTAGTCCAAGTCAGATAAATTGATCAGGATTTTAGCACCCACTGGGTGCAGGTATTTTCTTCAGCTCCACAAACATGGACGTGGCTCTGCTGCTGGATAAGCCTGCAAAATCCAAGATGCCACCTGAAGGGTGTCCTAGGAGATAAACCTTGGCCCCTTTTCACCAGGTTTTTGTCTTTTTTTTTTTACTCTACAGGTGCCAGTTTGGAGGTGTTTGATTCTGTCTATCTTTGGAATGAACTTCTAGAAAAGGGAAGGAAAATAGAGCTCTGAAACCATGAATGACAAAACATCTCCAAGTAGGAGGACTCTTGGAGAACAAAAAGGCCAACACAAATCCCACCGACAACTGCTGCTGATGCAGCAAAGCCTGAGGTGAGAAATGTTAAGTTTAAAGACTGTTTACCCACAGAGAGGCAGGTGGATCCAGACTCTTTACAGCTCTGGAAACTATTCTAAATTAAAAGGGAAAGAATGAGAACTAAATCCGTATCAAAACATGAATCATAAGGACATGACTTCAAGCAGGCACATGTAAAATTTGTACATCCCCTAGAAAACAAGGTATTACAAGTTTTTCAGGTCTGTACAAGATGACTGTCAGCTGAGTAACAGGACTTTTCCCAAGCCTGTGGGTTGATGGGTTTTTTTCTCAAATGCAAGAGCAGATAGCTGTGAACACAGCATCAACAACTAATAAGACAAAACATGGCACAAAATAGAACATACCTTAGAAACTGGGCTGAACCAGTAGTAATTTCTAACTGATCACTGTAAATGCAACACAGATACTCTTTTCTCCCCTTCTACAGGCATGGGACAAAAATAATGATTCAGTCATTCAGATCTGCAAAGTCCAGCACAACCTGGTCAGACAGCTGAGGGTGTGTGGTCAGCACAGGACCAGGGCTGAGGCTGTCACACACCTCACAAGACACCTTGGCATCCCTTCACCACCGGGGATCAGCTCATCTGCAACCCCAACCAGTTGTTCAGAACTTCTGCTTGGTAGATGTGCACATAACCATATTTGTCAGGAGTCCCAGATCATAAATCCCTCTTTTCACCTCGCTAGTGTGGAATGGCTCTGGGACAACCCAATGCATTCACAAGTCTTTTTTAGGAAGAGGGAAGAAAAGTAACTTAGCCTCCTTCTACAAGGTAAGCTTTCTTTCTAAATTCAAACTAAGCAGCCCAGAATCACCGAAAGGGTTCTTGGGCCCCACCCTGACTCCCTTCCATACTTCATGTGCATTCAGCAGTCAGTTTTATGGGCTGTTTTTCCATCAAGTAATTCCAGAACTCACCAGATCACTTTGAATGTACACGATCAAATAAACAAAAGAGCTGCAGAACAGCACTGTGGAAAACAAACGGGTTTTACCTTCCTTTGTGAGGTCTTCCTCTCTCTGGCACACCTGCAGACGTCCTCCTGTTCACAGTGGAGTAATCCGGATCCAGTTCATATCCTTCATCATCCACTCCCAGGCTGCGGTTGTCATCTTCCAGTCCATAGGGCTCGGGCTGGAAGCGCTCGGGCTGCGAGCGGTTCAGGTCAACGCTGCTGCCCACGGGCACCTGGGGCTGGGCCACGGGGCCGTAGTTCTCCCTCCTGCTGGGCAGGGTGAAGCTGCCATCGTCGGGCCTGTAGGTGCCCCCTGGCACGTAGGCGTAGCGGGGCCGGTAGCTGACGCCCCGGGACAAGCTGCCGTAGTTGTCCGAGAGGTCCCCGTAGCCGTCGTGGCCGATGTAGGGGCGGTACTGGCCCTCGTGGCTCTCGGGGTACGAGTCGTTGTAGCTGTTGTAGGATCGGGTCAGGGTGGACGAGGCCTGGGGGGTGATGAAGCGCTCCCCGTTCTTCAGGTACCTTCTGTCGATGGAGTCTGTGTAGCTGCCCATGGGTGACGAGCCGTCCATGGCGGGCAGCCCGTCGGGCCCCAGCGGCACCTGCCGCACCGTCCGCGTGGTGACCGTCTTGACCATCTTGGTGACCTGGAGGAGGCAGGGAGTGAATGTGTTAATGTGCTCCTCGCTGCATCTGTGCTGAGACACGCGGGGAGGTGCAACAGGAAAACAGGGAGTGAGCACCACAGGCACTGCTGTGCACGCCTGCAATGCTGGTGTAGCAATCAGCTCACCTATCGGCTTCCGGAATAAACAGCAGAAAAATACTTTGAGAAAAGCACTCAGGGATCTTGCTACCAAATCAAAACCACTGCAGCCACGTGACAACACATGCGAGTGGTAATGGAAGCAGCACAAAGTCATTGTACCAGTTGCAATTTCCCCAAAATGTTTTCAGAAGACTTTACTATGCTGAGGAGCCACAGCCTGTCCTCCTACAGCTACAGCTTAAATACCACATCACATTCTCTAACAAAAACAGATTTATGGGCTTCTGCCTGGTCTGGATCAAGCCTGCACCACTGTGCAATCTGATGAAGCTCAAATCTGGCAGTATTATTTAGGAAACCACGATCTCAAACAGGGAAGTTTTAGACTTCAAGATTCTGGACAACACACCTGCTTTCTCTTTTGAGATATTCTTACATCCAGCAACCACCACACAAGCCCAAAAGGTAGTTGTCACTATTTCGGTGACTAACAAATTTGCAATAATGAACACTAACATCACAATGTTTTTCCAATTGCAGCTACCTAAACATACCAGACAAGCTTGTTTAAAACAGTAAAGAAAAATCTGTATACAAATACTTCTTTAGTTCCATAAATCACATTTAATTTCAAAACAGAATTCACAAAAACTGGAAGGCTCTTGTGTTCAGGGTTTTTTGCTGAAGGGTAAGAACAAAGATTGCTTAAAACTTTGTAAGAACCATCTGCCTTTGTGGGAAAAGATCTGGTAATCTGTGTAAGACAGTGCTGGACAAAAGCCACTCTATTTTCAAGCTAGCAAAGGGCCTTCTGTTTGGGTTGGTAGCTGGGCTCCATCAGCTCCTGTACTGTCTTCCAGCAAAAGCCCTTTTGGGAAGAATAAAAAGTCCAGCAGATGCCAGTCTATCCTTGGTAGCCCTAACCCAAATAAAATTACTTTAACCTATATAAAGTTTCCTCAACCCCATTAAGTGCTGACTTTTCAGCCCAGTCAAGCAACAAAACTGCACATCCACGAAGAAGAGATGGAGAATCAACCCACCTGACAGCATTACACACACCAGGGGAAGAAAACACAATTAAACTGGCAAAAGCTATTTGGCGTTCCTAAGGTATCACAGACATAAATAAGCATCAGGAAATGACACTTTTCTTCATGTAAGTCTCAGAATGAAATGGGTACATTCAAGGGAAATGCTAAGCACAATGTGTATCCCTGGACTGCTCACTGGCTCTGAAGTCCAAATAAATACTCTGACCTATAGCCTCTGATTTAAACATTTAGACTGGCAAAAAATTAGCCAAGCTGCTGCAAAGCAAAATAATTAGAGTGCATCTCTTGAAGTGGCTCCAGATACATCCTCTAGCCAGATGTTTTCACAGAGAAACCCCAAACAGAAAAAACATTCACCCAAACAGCATTTCTTTTTCTAGACACATCTGTGAGCAAATGATACTTCAACGTAATGAAGTAATGAAATCCTACAAGACTGAAAGCAGCACAAAATGCCTCTCCAGCAGCTGCGTAATTGACAGCAACACGATGCTGAATAGAGCACAGCCAGGTACCAACATGACCTCAGTATCTAATTTGAGACAGAGTTGAAGGAATTTTCCTCTTCAATAACAATGGGATTTCCTCAGCAAGTAAACATCAGGAAAGATGCTATCCTTCCATGCCTCTGAATCTTTTCTCCCTTTTTCAAAGCACATATTTTAATAACTGGAAGAAAGGAAACTAGAAACTCAACTTTTATTTCATGACCTACAATCCAACAGAGGTTTCTGCTTGTTACCTGTGCACAATCCTTCTCCTTTCTGCTCAGCTGTCAGCACGACCACTGTCACAGCTTTTATAAACTCAGCAGTGAGAGGAGAAAGAGCTGGCAGAGTTTACAGTAGCTCTTTGTGAAGTGGATACACACAATGCAACACAGCTCAGTGTCCTCCCACTGAAGTCTGAAACAATTCTTTCATTCAAAGTACCATATTCATAAGTGATCTTCTAAGAGTAGAAAAAGAGACATTTCTCAGGCCTGAGATATGTGAGTTTTGCAAAACCATGACAAAACTGGCTGCAGAGTGCTGGGCTTTGGTGTTCTTGAATTTGGGAACCAGTAACGGCAATAACAAGAATTAAGGCAGGACATCAGCAGGGTGATGAATCACAAATGGATACTTTTGCTCAGAAAGGAACAACGAAGGAGCTTTCCAAATGCCAAGAAGTGCCCTCAAATAACCTGACAAAGCTCTTCCTTTCAGCACTACACAACAAATCCAAGCCCAAGCACTGCTTTTCAGACATGAGCTGCACAGTTTGTCACGTCATTCTTCCTAAAACTGTCAAGATCAGAAAATAGGAAATACCTAATACACCTCTTCTGGCTGCAGCAACAGCACAAAAGGAGGAATAAACTTTGACCTGCAGATCAGGCCCAGCTCCATCTAAGACTTGCTCCATGTTATTGGTAAACAGGATGAGGTAAACACAGAAACCTTGCAGTCAGGACAACTGTCTCCATGGGTTGCTACATGTACACAAAAACCACAAAGCAGAGGTTTAGATCACTGAAAATCAGCTCCTAGACCATGTGTGACCGGCCAGTTACACTTAATGAGCTTTTCACCATGCTCTGGCACTCTACAGAGTATTTACAGAGATTTGGGATTTTAGTTTAAATTACCAACACAGAATTCATTTGATTCATTTGCAATTTATACCTGATTTGCCTTTTTTTCTGTCTTTCAGCCTGGCTCAGGCTTTCAGTGGCTGTGGCTCAGCAGAAGAGCCACACTCAGTGTCAGCACAGCTTCACACAGCAGAAATGCAGAGCATCAGGACAATCAAACCCCCCTTGTCAGACACATAAAAAGGAATATTTCATTCAAGCACTAAAATACACATTTTTCACAGCATAAAAGCATTCAGTAATGCTAAAGGTGTTATACTGGGCAATCAAACAGTACCATTTTCTATTTTGAGAGAGAGTATTTGCACTCATGCCTCATTTGTCAGGCACAGGTACTGAGATAGAAGATTTATCATGTGATAAGCAGATTTTGCTGCTGACAGGACAATAAAGGGAAGCTTTTTGAAGCAATTAGCCAGCACACAGATGAAGGTCCATTTAATGTAAGGTTTTCAAGCAACAGGAGAAACTCAACCAACAAACCAAACACCTTTATTTCGGGAAATCCGGCTGAAGGGGATGTTTCATTTCTATTTCTTTAAAGAACACAGGCAATCCTGAGCAGCTGACAGCACAATAATCTTCTCTCCCAACATTTCTGTGGTTTCCTTAAGACTGATGCATTAGCCAGAGAGAATGAAGCTATTCCAAATGGGAGTCCCAGCAGCCTGCCTTATCTGAGAGACACCCGATCCTACAGATGCACCTGATCTTAAAAAAGACTTATTAGCATCAATTACTCACTACAGATACACTCTAATAAAAAAATCAGAGTTACAATTTACTTTGAGTGAAATCTGACCTACTCTGTTTACTTTCCACCCCTAAAGAAAATCTGTGTAAAAAGGTTTTTTCAGCTGATGACAAATCAAAAATGCTCAATTGCTCCAGTGGCCCAGTCTTGGAGCACCAGAGGAAAGCTTCAGAGTATTTCCCTATGAAGAGGCTGAGGATGATTACAATTTATTTGTAATTCTTTGTACAGATACCAAGATTCCAGCTATGGTATAAAAACAATCCAATACACCTAATAGTTCAGGTTCTCTGCAGCCAAACTTCTATGATGCTTCAAGTCAGTGCTTTCATTGCTGCTCTTCACATCCCAAAAATCTAAGCCTTCTTTGTGTTTACTGACCTTACCATTGCTCAATCCCACAAATAACAACTATTTTAGTAAGTAATTCCCTTACAGGCTTCATGATAATGGTTTCACAAATTCTGTTTCTGCAAATACATTTGCCAATGGAACATAAAGGAAATATTCACACATTTGAAGCACCTTCTGTATTTTTCTGTCCCTCATCCTCTTATTTATCTAGAGGGATGGGAGAACAAACACGGAACTCTCCAACAACAGGATTTACTGGCTGCAGGTGCATATGGCACAAGGAGGTGCCTCACAAGGGCTCAGCCACAGAGGAGTAAAGCCAGAACAAAGATTTCCATGGAACTGGGCTGTCATATCAAATGCAGTCATCTTACCTGTAATTCTGCCTTCCTTTTTGTTTTTGAGGTTGGTTTTGTTTTGCCTGTAATTCTTCCATTCCCTTCTTTTTAAATAAATGAAGTTAATTATAAAAGCTATCAGGGCTAACAATTTTGAGACTGTCATGAAACAAGAATCAGATAACAAGGAATGCAGGAGGATCTAAGCATCCTGACATTTCTGTGAGCTTATTTCTCAACTACAGACCAAAAATTTATCAGCAGGTTGAACCTATTACCTTTCTATGAAATGCTGTGGAAGAACTCACCCTATAGGTTTTCAAAACAACAGTTGAAATTTCTCTGCTTCAATTTTAAGCCTAATATTTCACGTTTTGAAAGGGCCCTCAACTTCAGCTGAAATCCATTCCTGCTCTGTTACCTGATTCCCTTGAATTTCCTGCAAAGTTTCGAAGCACAACCCAGAGTTTTGGCCACAAGCCCTTTCTCATCACAGGTGTTAGGAAGTGGGAACAGCAGTTAATCCCTGCTGGGAAAGATCTGGACTTGGCCAATATTGGAAAGCTCAAGGAAAATGGATGGACTACAAATTAAACAACTTTGTATACAGATTGATTTCACAGTTTGCTATGAAAAAACATCAATTTCAATAAGTAACAGTGACCTAAATCTCTCCAATCTTTGGCATTTAGAAGATAAAAATAAAAGGTGCATGCAAAAAGGAAAAAAGCGCCATCATTTACACAAGAACATACACATCTAATTTGCTTTACTGAGTTCTCTTGAGCCACTTACAACAGGCTCCCTTTAACACCTGGCACTGCTCCAGTCAGCAGCAAGAAGTGCAAGTCTTTCCCCAAGGTGACTTTCACTGTTTTAGCTTGATAGGTATTTGGCTTCCAGAGATGTTATAAAGTTGAAATGAAGTGTTATCTGCTACATCTTTTGTGCAATGAATGTTATGTAGGGACTCAGTATAACACTAAAAGAATAACAGGTAGGGGAAAATTACTCAGAGATATCTCATTTTGAAAAGGCAGATGTTCTCTATTTAAAATATGTCAAATATTAAATTCTATTACGCCTTCTTCCTGCTTCACTGCTACAGGCATTTTCAAAGATGAGAGAAAAGCAAAGCAAAACTGTCAATGCATCTAGATTAAGGTTGTTTACTTAATACACCATTGAAAAGAATAACCTCTGTAAATTACGGGTTTGAAACAACGGGGGAAAGAACAGAGAATAAAGGAACAGCAGCATCCAGGAGCATCCACGCTTCCAGCCTTTGCTGTGCTGCATTTCAAGAAGAAAAAATGAAGAGGCATCACTCTCCAGCAAGCTAAAAATTCACACAATTTAGCAAAAATAAGTGACAATTTCCTTTTAAGAGCCCAAAAATGCATACTTAATGGCATTAGGTTGACTAATCCTCACATAAAGTACCCAGCCAAGAAAAAATACATTTGGAAAACATCTCTGGTCTCTCTGGCTCTTAAAAAAACATGACCTGTGTTATTTAGTCTGTCAGAGGAAGTTTCTTACGCTGCCACTTTCTTTGCAAGACAAATATGCTGGATATTGTGGCTGACACTGTCCAGTAGAGCCGTTGAGTTACAGACACAACAAAACAGGTTCTAAAGTCTTCCTTAAAAGAGCCTGGAGCAAGCACAGCAATGTAGAGCTCAAAAGGCTATTGCTCAGAGTAAAAAGAAAAGCTGAACACAAATCTACCTCCCCTGAGCACAGTGTGACCATCTCAACTTTACACACTGGGCAGCACTGAAAAGAGATGTGAGGATTCCCACCACAGGAAATGCTGCTCCTCTACAAGGACAAGCAGCACCTGCACGCTGAATACAAGGCCAGATTCATGTGGGGTGTTTTGGTTTGGGGGAGGATCTGTTATTTGTATTTTTAATTTCTTCAAATCTGTGAGAGAACAGGCAGAGACACAAAGCTGCAGGTTTGGGGCTCAACACCTCCAACTCCTGCAAGGGGATGCCCAGCAGCAACGTGTCTGCTCATCCCATGCCAGCGAGGTTTCTTCACCTCCCTCCTCTGAGCAGCAAGGTCACAACTCCACCACTGCACAGAGGTACCAGAAAACTTAATTTTCTCTGATAGGCTCTCACATGTAACAGCATGAACTATGAAAGCACTATGATGATACCTATTAGAAATTACAGTGTCAATGACAATTAACTCCAGGGCAATTAACTGATGCTACTAAACCCCAGTGATACAGTTTTCATTTTCACAGTCCTTACCAAAACAAAATGCAAGTTTAAGACCAAAGTGATGCAAAAAACTTGTAAAATCTGACCTCAGATGGGTATCTAAGAGCTGTTAAATCTATGCCTTTTTATCACAGCAAGGAGAAGTCAAAACAAAACCATTTCAGAGGCAACAATAACCCCAGGAAAATCTCAGCACCTCCCCTGACAGTAAGGGCTAAACCAGGCTGTGTTTTGACATTTCAGAGTCACTTTTCTCAAAAACTGGGTTTTTAATATTATTTTGTTGGTCTTTTTAGCAATGAATTACTAGGAAACAGCTCTAGGTAGTACATCAGCTGGAGTCAGTGGCATTATTTGAAACAACACAAATGCAGAGTAAGACAGCTACACATCCTACCCCATCCTGGACACACTTCAGTGCCTGCAGTGACCTCCAGTAACAGAGGAAAGCCTTGCTCTTTGAAATGGAACAGTAGCTCCAGGGCTCCTATTTTTTCCCATTTTCCTTTCCCATCTGCAGCTCCAGTGCCTGTTTTGAAGCTGCCACTGTCCTTTTCTGTGGGAAGATGGAAAAGCAGGAGGTCCCTGACACAGAGGAGAAAATGGCACCTCTGAGGCTGTGACAAACACGCAGCTTTTATCAGTGCCACGACTATTTCAGACAAACTACTTCACTCCATGTGGTCTCGTTATCCAGGGACCACTGCATGGCCTCACCTCTATTTTTACAGTCACAGCTATAATCTTATGCCCTTGCAGCCTCCTAAAACTATGCACTACTATTAGAACATATAAAAAGGTGTCCATCCCCACTGTAATTTTATCACTTCCTTCCTGCAAATAACAGTTGTTGTTGCTGCCACTAGAAAGAAAACAGCATTTCTTTCATGTAAGTCACAAACTAAATGCATTAGATTATTTGAAGAGCTAATAAAAATGTGGGGGTTTTTTGTTCATCTGTTTTATTTTTATTTAAAGACCTTCATCTCCTTCCAACCATAAGAAAATAGGCCAGTTATATTTACCTTCCAACGAACTGCAACAACTATTAAACCAGATACTCAGTTTATTATAATGTGTACAGGCTCACTGACCTCAGGAAATCAACATTCATTTACTTCAACCTGAGGATCTGATGTCCTGAATAGATATCTTAGAGGACTGAAATTCTGGGACACCAGTGAAAATAAACACTGATTTACACAGTGACCTCTGTTCAACTCCTTATAACACAGAAAGCAGCTGAACATTTCCCCCCCTTTTTAGAAGTTTTTAAAAAGGGAATCACCCTGAATCTTTGTAACATTCCAGTGGTGCTGAAAGCAGGCAAGGCAGCACCTGCTCAATAGAGACTGCAAAATTACCTTACACAAGGAATAAAAAGGTATCAGGAAAGTTAGAACATTTGCAACACCTGTAATCCAGCCAAACCTGGGGCACAGGTCACTTGAGAGCACAGCCAGCTTTCCCCATGCAGCAGGAGTAAGATGCCATTCAGAAGATTGATGCAGATTTTAAATGCTATGGTGCTATTTACATAGGCTGTTTCTTGTACTAAAGGACAAATGCATAATCACATAATGTTATTACAGACTGTCACTAATTTGAGACATTTTCCTCAGCCAAGCCCTAGCAATTCATCAATTTTTGTGGCACTGTATGTGTTTGCAGGGCAATGCTGTGAACTGCTTCAGCAGAATGGAGTGAATGTTACAAGAAAAGCAGCCTGGGAAGGGGTTCTGGTGGTTTTTGTTTGCTTAACCTGGATAATTTCTACTGCTCAGCTGACAGCTCCATGAGCAGCTGTATCAGCACAGCTGATAGGGAGCAATCTAGACACAGAGGTGAAACTGAAAAAGCCCTGAACTCAGCTCTGCTGGCAAACACAACCTTCAGAATCCCTGAGGATCCCAACAGTGTGATTGTCATCACTCAGGCTACTCCCTGCTATTTCCATTCCGTGATTAGATGGCACTTGGCCATTTTCCTCAGTGGTTATTAACCTCTCACCTTGGTTTCAGTTCTCCTTGTGGTTCCATCTTCAGAAGTGACAATAGACACGTGGGAAGTGGGAGTGCCTGGGTCTTCCTCCACAGTAACTGTCTCTTCCACCATTTCTTGAGGCTCTTGCATCATTGCTATTGAAGTCTGGTTACTGGGGCTTTGTTCCTAAAGAAGCAGGTAAAAAAAAAAAAATTAATTTTTCACTTCTTCCATCATGGTGTAATTATTATACTGATTTCTGTGTCTTTGTTTGAAAAAAACAGATTTTAGCCAACATTTGCAGCAGAGATTCAGAGAAAGGAGTATTTCCTGTCTCAGACAAGCTGTGCTGCTATGGCTGGGCTCAGTACAGCAAACAGAAATCATGTGAAGCATCTATCCAGTACTTCTTATTAACAGGCAACAAACTAACAGGCTACTAGCCTATATTTAAATATCTGCTTTAATCTTTCTCTTCAATGCCCAGCATAGGAGTGGAATTTTTGTCCACAAAAACATTCTTTCAGATCTGCAGGGAACAGGCTCACTGGCTTTCAGAGCAGTTAATCTTACACACCATTGAAAGTTTCTTTTCATTTGATAAAGTACACTCAGTTGGAGACTAGAGGAGGCTATAAAATATCAACACCTACAATTAAATTGAAACCTTTCTCAAACTGTCCAAAGCAACGATAATTAAACATAAAATGCATAGCTAGAGATGAATTCAGTGAAATGCTTCCCTTCCCACATCTTCATCAAGTCCATAAGGTGTAACTGGCTACAAGCTTATTTAAAATTTATAACAGATAGACAACACAAAAACTAAACAGAAAGAAGGGAGATCAAAGGCAGGCTCTTGCAGGGATAGTGCCCAAAGAGAACGCTCTGCAGCTCGCCAACACCGCCGTCTGAACCTTCCTTTTTCTTATGCAATTGTGTGTTTCAGCACAGAAACCACAGAAGTTCCCTTTGGTAGATGAACATCTTTCAAAAGTTTCCCAGCAAGAGGCCAATAAAGAACCAGCTTAGGCACTGGGAACTCAGCTTTTGCCCAGCATTCTGAATCCTCAGCCACGTAAAATGGAATGACAGACTGATCATTTCATTACAAGCCCTGAAGGTATCTGGCTACACAGGCTTTAAAGCCAAAGCAGGGCTTCTGCTGGTGTCAAACAGATGCTCAAAGCATATTCCTGTATTAAGGATTATATACACCACACACACTTTTACACGCATTTTTTTAAAAACAAAAAATCCAAGAAGAATGATACAGAGCTCAAAAGTGCAAATTGAACACACTTTGCCTAAAGAAAACTCTCTGGACAAATCCAGTCTACCTCTTCACATCACAGAAAAATAAAAGGGGATGGGATGAAACTGCTGCAATAGAAGTGCTCAGCCTAATTACAGAAAGGTTTAAATATTCTCCATGTGTGAACACACTCATCACCAAATAATACAACACTACACTTTGTATTGTTTTATTTAGAAAAATTGCATTTAAACCCAGCTAGAACCTTTGTATTTCCCCTTTTGCTGTGCCCTGTTTTGTGCAGGCCTACAGTGACCTTTTGCTGCTGAGATCCCATTAAGGTCCACGTTTAATTCTTGCATGACCCATAATTTCCCTTTAAACAAGCTGAGATGCCCCTGTTCAGTTTTCCTTTATTTACAGCTGTATTCTGACCACCTGGAAATCAGACTTCAGTAAGGAAGCTGCTCTCATTTTCAGGTAAGAACTAATATTAACCAAGACCATGACAATAAGCCTCTGGCAACCACCTCAGTTAAAATGCAACACAGCCAGCCTTCAAAGGTAAGGCACTGGAACTGCTGCAAGCAGGCACTGCTTCCATTTCTATTGAAACCACAGAACAACTCAGGTTACAGAACCCATCAACGAGAATAAGGCTTCTGAAATCCTAAAGAAAATCACTCCTTCCAGTCTGCAGGACTCAAATCATTAATGGCAAATAACTTATGATACATGCAGAATTCTTTATGGTAGAGTTCAGATGTCACATCGTGTCCTCTGCGCATGGCTCCAGAAGAGAACTTGCTCCTGCAATAAATACATTATTTTCTTCACATTTTCCTTGAAGATACTGTGTTATAACTGCAACTCCCTTTCTCACATCCCACAGTGAAGCTTTCCTCCAAAGAGAATAATTTACACAACACTGCAATACAGTAGAGACTCAGAACTTCTATTCATCTTCACTCAACCAAACCTTGTCAAGAACAAAGCAACCAGTTACATGTAGAGGGTTTGCACAACACCTTATCCCTGTAAACCTCACCACTGAATGCCAGAATTGCTTCCAAGTGGGACATTCTCCCTCCTCTCACACACGTTATGTGCACACACACAGCTCATCCACCATTTCCAGCTGCACTCCAAGTGCTGGCATGTCTTTGTTCCCCTCTAGACTTTATAGAGGCAGACTGCTTTCTGATAATAAACCTGAGGAGATGGAAGGTGGAAAGAAATATTTTGTTCTTTGAGCTTTTACAATACTTTTTCTTTATTAAAAAAAAAATAGTCTGCCTTTGTATTCAGACTGCCTGTGGGCAAAGGAAACCTTAAAAGCTGGGCACTTAAACATGAGCAAATTGCAAGCTAGAGCATATTGCCTCTAAATGAGCACTGTGCTGAGTTTATCCTCTGGCTGCTTCTAAAATGAAGATTCAGGCAGATATGGTACAAATCTGCATTCCTACAAGAGAAAGCTATTGTTAGCAAGAGACTCTCCTGAGCATCAGAAAGCCTAAAAGCTTGCAAAGTTCAAGGCAGATGTCTCAACACAGACAGGTAACCAGACAGCATCTACTGTGACTTCCTTCTTCCTGTGTGAGCTGCTGAGAATGCAGTGAGCCAAGGGACAGCCCAACACCCAGCCTACCCCTGAATTACCTGAACCAGGTGGTTCTTTGATCTCCAAACCCAGCACTTTCTCTACATCGCTAGCTTGGAGCTGTCACAAGCTAACATTAATGTAGAAAAGATGCAAAGGTTTTGTTATCTGTTTTTAGATTCCATCATTAAGGATTTTAGGTCATCACAAATTGCAGAAACTGGGACACATCACTGCTTTCAACTACTTCCTCTGTGCTCAGCTTCGAATTCAGTATTTAGGACGCTTTTTTTTTGCTAAATACACCTCAGAATCTCATATTCCAAACACTTGGCAGGTATGCCTAATTATCCAGAGTAAACCAGGAGCTGCTGGATAGGGCTGGAACATGACACCCCTAATGAATAATGCTACCAGTACTTCCCTGCCTGCTAGAAGGAGGTTAATTCCAGTTCAGAACAACACACACTCACCTTACTGGGAGCTTTTAAAGCAAAAGCAACCAGATTACAAAACTACCAAATTATGAGAACAGATCCCAGTGCACTTATTGCACGTGGTGTCAGTAGTCATGACTCTTCTTTTTACTTTTGCTTTTCTGAGACCAAATGAATCATATCCTGCTGATTTGTACCTGCATCTCCAGTGCACTTAAAAAAAGCCCCGCTATTAAAAACACAAAGCAGCAACCAATTTACCTCCAGCCTGTAAATGTTAAGCGCAGATGAAATAGCTAGAAGACCTTGTAAAATAAGCAAAAAACATAAAATAACAGTAATTCTTGTTTTGTTAAAGAACAGTGATTTATCATTTAGGGCACATATCTCCTAGGGCTTATTTTGCATTAGAATACTACAGGTTCTGTAATCATCACCATTTCAATTCCTAGCGTTGTATTTCCATCAAAGTAGCTATTTTATATCTGTTTTAATGAAAGAATAACCTCCCCCAGGAGGATCCTACTTCAAGACAGTAAACAAAGTTCTTTATTCTCTACCTATGGAACAACCTTAAACAGTCTGGAAATAAAATGAAATTGCAGTAGATTATTATTTCCACTAAAACAGCCCCTCTTCAAGAATGCTGAAATCACGTACATCAAATCTTCATTCTCCCCAAGATCCCCTTTGTTCAGAAGATTGCAGTGCAGGCTATTCCAGCTACTCCTTACTCCAGGCTACTGTCAGATACCAAATCTGAAGGTTTTTGCAAAGTACAAAGGCTGGATTCTACATCACTGGACATACTTGTCCTCACTCAACCCCAGCATAGACAGAGCTCAAGTGTATCAGCTCCTGTGAAACACATTACAAGTCTGGACATAATTAATGGTATTGGACAACAATGCTAATTGAATTAAATGTGGATCCTCTTCTCCTTTACTACTCTTTTAAGTTACTCGTTAAAGCTTCAATCTCTGCAAAGCGTGAGATTATTTCTAAGTGTAAAGCAAGCAAATATCAGCTTTGTCAGAGTCACGTCTCAGGCTGATGCTCTGCCCCAGTGGTCTCCTTCCCACTCAGGTCTGCACTCCCAGCTCAGACATGTCCTCAAGCTTTCATTTGCTGAAGGCACGTGGAGAAACACACAAAAGGCAAATCTGCAGGAACATAGCAGCTGAAAAAAGTGCTTTGAGATCTGCATCAGACTGGCACATCAGAGAAGAAGGAAATCACTGGAGGAATTTGCTGAACTTGGTGTACTTGTGGTAGACTTTTTCTAGTAAAAGATTCAACTCCCCAGCAGCCAAATACTCTCCAATCTGGTCTTCCTGCCTTGTCAGAGCACCCATTGTTCAGCACAGCCTCAAGATCCCTGCTGTGCTCTGTGCCCTGATTTGTCCTGAGGGGCTCCTGTGTATCTCAGCAGTACAAAAGCTGGGCTCCAAGCTGAACAGCTCACCAGCACTGAGCCTGTGTCACCTCAGGGGCAGCAGGACAGGAGAATATCCCACTCTTTTCAGTTTGTTCCTCAGAACCAGGTGAGCCCTCACAGTGCAGTGCTTGCACTGCTGCAAGGCAGGGCACCTTCTGCAGGCACATGGAGACTTTAAGTTCAAGGATTGCCACCAACTGTTTCCACCAATTCAAAAAGCACAGTAAGGTCCGGGTCTGTAGCACCAAGCACAGGTATGCAGCCAGGCCTCCCAAATTCTTCATGACTGGGGAAACACTGCCCCAAAACCGCAATCAAATAATGGCACATTCAAGCAAAATGGCTCTAAAACAACAAAAAGCACCCAGACCAGCCTGTACTGAAACCCAGGCAGCACACAAAGCTGGAAGGAGCCTGCGAGACAGACAATGACTTACACATGGGAATACATAAATATCCACTTTGCTGCAGATAAACTAAACTCCATTTAGTAAACCTACTTTTTTGTTTTCTCATGTGAAATAAGATGTGGGGTTTATATATATAAATATATATCTGTATTTATCTATATGTATGTATACAATGGATTCAGTGCACTTCTATGTGAACCCAAACACATTAACCTATGAGAAAGCTTCAAGCTCTGTGAGAGCTCTGACACAAGCTCTACCCTAAGGCTGGTCAGACCAGAACAGAAGGGAAATGTCAGCCCCAAATGAAAGCAGGCTCTCCTGGCACAGGGTACCAGAATGAACTCAGCCCCACACCACAATGCACCGACTGTTTCCTGAACACTTACACACTTCCTTTGTCCTTCTGAAACACACACGAACAAGCAAGGAACAAATAATGCCAAGAGCTTTTAAAGAACCAAGGTTAAAAGGAACATTTCACCAACTGGAAAAAACCCTTAACTACAGGAGT
This sequence comes from Petroica traversi, assembly GCA_025920805.1. Classification (NCBI taxonomy): domain Eukaryota; kingdom Metazoa; phylum Chordata; class Aves; order Passeriformes; family Petroicidae; genus Petroica; species Petroica traversi. The sequence goes on from JAHLSL010000041.1 coordinate 4,810,609, forward strand.
TCTGAAAAGCCACAAAGAGGAGCGGGTTTTTTGGAAGCAGCCACGGTAATTCACCCTTGGAAGGCATCACACCTTTCAGGGAGAGCAAGAGACGGAGGTGAAGGAGAAGGAATCAAACCCCAGACAAGGCCTGGAGTAGCAAATATTCATCCCTCAAGTGCAGCAAGGCACACTGGGGTTCTGTTCAGCCACGCGGTAGCTGCCCATCAACAGAGAAATCCAGAGCCTGCCCAACGGTCAACAAAGAGGGCTTTTATGCTATTTTAAACAATCTGAAGTGTCTCAGTTAATGGAAGACCGGGCAATTGGCCCTCAAACTATTTCTAATTGACTGGAATGATGGATGAAGCTAAAGGGAAAGCTGACCCACTGAACTTTTCCATACAAAGCTAGGAAACTGAAGGAGATTGTAAACAGTTTCTAAGAACGAGAAGTGGGAGAGGCAGAATCCCAGGGGCTTTGCTCCTCTCAACCTGCTGTTGTTTCAGATGAAGGAAAACAAAGAGCTTCAACTCTGAGCAACAAACAAAAAATACATGGGAAGGCCTAAACAAATAGGGTATTTTTCCCATGCTCTCCTCCCCGTTCTCCAGGAGCTGTTTAGCTCTGCCATGCAAGCCAGTCCTTTGAATCAGAAAGGGCAATTTGTCACTCTGACAAGGTGTCTCTCAGGGCTCTCTATTGCCTTGCCCTGCTTTTCAGATTGACTGGGTGTTAACCAAGGATGTCAAGACATTACATCTCAGTCAACTTCAACAGATGTGATGATATATACTTAAACCTTACATGTTAATCAGTGCCACTACATTAAGGCAATGCTCAGAAAACCACACATGCCCCTTGATTTTCTGAACAAAACCATCCTAGCAGCTTTTGCACTGCCAAGGGCAACAGTGCTGCAACGTGACAGAGCAGTCTGCTCACCTCAGCTCCTGGGAAAAAAGACTGAGGACATGCAACTTCCAGATGGGGAAATGGATGAGTAATAGGTTCAAATTCACACCATCTAACTTTAGGCAGCTTAGCAAGGCATCTAAATGCAGGATAACTTAATTCTTTCCCTTTAGTCAAAAAGAAGAGTAGGAGCCTCAGAGAACAGACCTTGCACAGACTAAATTACTTCCCTGGACATATCCAGCTCTCGCCATCGATTCTGCAGGGAAATTACATCAAGTGCTTCAAGAGAGCACTAAAGCTGGAGGATGAATCCAGGCCTCAAAGCCCCAGTGTAAGCACTCTGAGCAGAATCCAGAACAGGACAAGGGCCTCACAAGTAATCACTCAGTCTCTAAGTCACAAGCCCTTCTTCTCCCAGCAGTTCAGCAAGATCAAGTAGCAAAACAGAAGCATAAGCTGTTATTTGTAATATGAAAATGATACAGGACAAAAAAAAAACCTAACCAAACAAACCCTCAAAAAAGAAACAGCACCTGGCACACACAGCTCTCCTTCCCTTAACTGTCGGCATGGCCAGTGTTTATCTGGACAGTCTGCCCAGTAGGAAACTGAGCAGGAAATGACTGATCCTCACCAAGATTTGTACAGAGAGTTCACTGCAATTTGCCAAACTACCTCCCAAAGACAAATACAATGTAAATCGGCATGCCTAATCTTTGACCAAACCCAAAACAGATCTGACTTGCTTCCTCTCTGGAGTCTTTCAGATGAACTAACCAAGGCTAAAATTAGGGAGATTTTTAGTGGGACAAGGTTACATCATGGATTATAATTTTCCACCAAGTTTTTTCCTTCATCTCCACCTGCTGTCTCTACAGTGCTGTCATTAAGGGTGGTGTGGGATGACTAATTTTACATTCCTTTCTGCAAGACAAGCGTTCAGATTTCATTTATTCCAGGTCCCACAGAGTTTGGATCACAAATAAAATGGATGCACGTATTGCTAGACATCAAGTCCACAAACTTACATGCACATGGGAGTCAGAAGTACAAGCTAGGTCCTTCATCTAAAACAAAAAAAACAACTGTCAGTTTGGCAGGTGAGAGCAGAAAGTTTCTTTATGCAGTCTGTGTGTCCCAGACTCTACCCCAGCCACCTTCACACATCATTAGTGAGTTAAAGCAAAGCCTGCCAGCCCCAGCCAGTTCCAGGCTAGAACAGACGCCTACTTGCACTGCTACAAAACTACCTTAGAGAATTGCTTTTAACTTCAAGGCAGATGTAAACCATTCTTTGAATTACTACCAAGGTTGGAGCATTATTTGAGTGTCCTAGGAGCCGTATCACATCAGTGTTAAATTTAACTCATGTCCTCACCCACCCACAATCTTGCCGGTAGATCTGAACCACGCAACAAAAATGCTTTTTGTGGAAAAACACTCAACACAAAAAGAAAAAAAAATCCAAAAAACAACAACAAAAAAGCTTTTCTAATCCTGAGAGAAACAGAACAAACAGACCACTGATGATTTCTTAAGCCTGCATTCCAAGAAAGCTGTTCCTTAAAATAAATTATTTCTCATTCTAGGGAATAGAAAGCAATTGACAATAAATCCAATCACCCATCTCACAAACTCTGTGCCTGCCAGTGTCTCCCACTATTAAGCCCCAGAGCAGGTCTGCTGGCAGTGAGGCAGCAGGACTGTGTCAGTCCAAACAGCTCCCCAGGAGATTATCCCTGTTAAATCACACACTGCTTCTCCCCTCAGCATTTCAGCCTGTTCCAGCCCCACACC